>JAKCPI010002334.1:0-112198 GCA_023213315.1 Euborellia annulipes | reverse complement strand
AAATATACGACATTCTTATCTTTATTTATTTTTATATTAATACAATATATTGTTTTTTTTCAAAATATAATTTATATTAGATTTCTAAAATTACATAAGAAATTTTGATAATAATTTCTACTAATGTTCTTAATTTGGTGGTGAACGAGTGGGGGAGATGAAGGAGTAGTTTGAATATGTAAATGAAACTGATAAAATGCAATAGTAAAAAAAAATTAGATTGATAAAAATCAGAAATTTGATATCAATTTTTATAAAGTGAAAACAGAAAAACAATTATAAATATTTTTTTAGTATATACGCGTAAAAACGAAATGACGTAAAAATGATTCGCTGGAACTCGGGAAACTGACAAAATATTCCTACTTAAGTTAACAAGCTGTGTATTTTCTTCTAATTTTAAAATTGAAAGTAAGCTACCGTTATTTTATTTTATTTTTTTCTATTAATAATCAAATAGGAAAGGCATTAGAGTTATTTGTGGTCTCTATCTTGAGTTAATATTTCGAAGGAAGGTCAGAGATTTATTCTGTGCAGGGTTCGTGACCCGATCGGCCTTAATCATCCTCCTCTTAACTCCCCCTCCCCCATCTCTTTTACCGATCAATGCAATTCTCACTCTCGACTTTGAGAGATAGGCCATGGGTCACAAAAGCCTCCAAGGGCAGGAGCCACGATTCCCTAGAGTTAGAAATCGACTCTATTCATTTTAATAAAGATCTAGTTCGAAACAGAATTCGGTGAAAAATGATCCGTGAGACAAGAAAAGAGAGAAAAAAAATTCAGGGACAGAGAGAGATCCGCATCCTGAAGCCTTTCAGGGGCATATTAAGATGATTTAAGAAAAAATGATTATACAAAATATTAAATTACTTTATAGTCATTAATCACTGTTTGTATTAATTACATGAATCTCTGGTTCTATTAAAAACGGAATTTTTTAAAAATATTCTACACGACTTTATGGAAAAATTTATTTTGTATTCTACTTAAGGACATTATGAATATGAAAAGGATTACAATAGCTGGCATTATTATGCTATATAATATAGAAGTTTTGGCCAAATGGACATTAGTTTCTAAGGTCATTCAAAATGAAAAAGAAGTATACAAGTTGCACAGCCCGCTCGTGTGGACCACTTTCTTAATCGTAGCTCAATTTTTCAGAGACCTCATTTCAGACAATTAATATAACAAATATACATAAATACATTTTTGATATTAGATTTCAAAATAAGACAAATTTAGACAAATAAAAGGTCTTTATGTGCTTCCCGAGACGTTTCGAGATATATTTTATGTCTCATCATCCGTCCGTCTACAAAAATGTACATATAAATAAATAATTGTGCCTACCTCCTATACCAAACGTCGCGGGGTTCGGACCTAGGCAGTCCGATGATTTTATTTAAGCCATTTGGATACCAGATGGCTTAAATAGAAATGCCTGAACCCCCAATATATATATTACTTCAACGGTTATGGTCTAAAAGTCTTAAATGGCCTCAGTTGCCGAAAAGACCGTGTGAATGTGTGTGTGAGTGTGAGTGTGAATGAGAAAAAAGTGTGAATGTTTTAAAAAAAAAAATAAATAAATAAATAAATAATTAATTTTCGGTATATAATAAAAATAAAAATATTAATACATTTATTTAAAAATATATATCGAAAATTAATTTATTATTTATTTATATGTACATTTTTGTAGACGGACTAATGATGAGACATTAAATATATTTCGACACGTCTCCGGAGTTGAAAAGTACATAGAGGCTTTTTATTTGGCTGAACTTGCCCTGATTTAAATCATTTATTGTTGATACGAAACTTGACAAGAATAATTATTTAAAAATCTTACATTTGCTGAGATTACTTGTCTCAATTGTAAGCAGATTATTACGCGATAGAGGAATATTTTAGTTGGCAGAACGGCAAAATAAAGAATGAACCCTTTGCAATTCACTTCGCCTTTCAAGCAGCAAAATAAAGGTCGAGGTTGTGCAGGGAAAGTGAGCCAACCAGGCCTGGGACCAGGCAGCGTGGTCCCACGCCTAACCAGCCAACGGGAGAAAGTGAAAAATAAAATATATGCAAAAAATAAACATGCCAAATTTTGATCCAATCATTGTTGTGGCAATAAAATGTGGCACTTTGAAAAATAAAATAATTATTAGAACTTGGGAGAAATTTAATTATGAGAAATGTTTAAATAGATAGCCTAGATAGCTAACATTTAGCTAATATTTAGTCAATTGAGAAATTTTTAGGGTAGACCTTAGAAAAAAATTGATTTTTTTTTTTCAAGTATAAATATATGGTGTGACTGGTCGCACAGCACACAACTTTCTCTTACCCTTCAGCTAGAGAAAGTTATGTACTGTACCTACTTTTTTTTTGTGTCAAGATATATTTAGTTGCCCTTAGAACCTAAGTTCCAAACTTTACCACGCGATTCATAAATGGCGCTGAGCTTATGAATTTTAATCAAAATGGTTGAAACGAATTTTGAGAAAATTGCAAAAAACTGAAAAAGTACATCTGTAAAGTGTACTTCAAACGATTTCTACCAAAAATTTCACTGGTATACTTTTTAAAGAACAACTAAAAAATAGTAGATTTATGAATTTTAATCAAAATCGTCGGAGCAAATTTTGAGAAAATCGAAAAAAACTGAAAAAGTACAAAAGTAAAGTAGTAGTACATTTTTGGCCGATTTTGTTCAAAAGCTTATTTAGCTTATACTAAATCAATTATTTTTTAGATGCTCTTTAAAATGTATATTCTCATTTTGACTTTGAAATCTTCTGAAGACCACTAAACTTTCGATTATCGAAGGTAATGTTGTGCGACCAGTCACAGCAGATTTTTTTTGGATTCAGGGACCTTAAAACGTGAAGATCCATCAAAATCTCGACATCGAATTTTTGACCTGATCGCAATAATTCCTCTCAATATATTTCTTATATAGGGTAAGAGAATAATATTTAATCGTCTGACGCCTCAACAAGAAAAAAACTCTATATATATTTCATATATAGGGTAAGAGAAAGTAAAAAAGAATAACAGTCATCTATTAAATTGCCGACTGTGGTTAATATTCGCGCCTCCCCTTAGACTAGTCCGCGCCTCCCAGTTTGGTAAACGCTGGGTTAGGGCATACTGAGTTCAAATCGGTGGATCCGGGTTCGACTTTCGGTAACACCCATCTTTTGTAGGCTAATTGAATTAATAAATATTAAATTGCATGAAATAAATTCATTCTCATTTACGCCTGTAAATAGGCAACCAGTACTAAATAAAGTGGATTTAAATTCAATTTTATTATTACGGAGAAGATGGATCTTACAATAATGGTTTTAGCTTTATGGTAAAGGAAGAATAATTTATTATCCCCTGAATGTTAGCGCGGGAGTGTAGGTCTCTTCTCTTGTGCTAGAGGTCACAAATTCGCTTCGCGTTTCAAGCGATGAATATTTACATTGGACAGCCCGTCGCACGGTCTGACGTCTGTTGAAAATATAGAAAGAAAGAGACTGACATGCAAAGAACAGAAGTACTGCCAGTCCCAGCTAGGGCAGCTCGTGGTCGCCATCCACGTACCCACAAGATGTGGGCCCCTCAGCAAGGACACCGATTGAAAACGATCCATTAAAAACGAGGTCTAGATGGTTTTAAATGAAAAAGATTTTAATTGCAAATGATTTAATATACAATAAAAACCAACAATACATTTTTTTTTTTATTTCTAAGCTATTTTTTGAAATCTAAGACCGCCCCCGAGTTTGGCGTAGTAGGTAGCGTGCCTACCTCCTATAAGAAACGTCGCGGGTTCGGACCCAGGCAGTCCGATGATTTTATTTAAGCCATTTGGATACCAGATGGCTTAAATAAAAATGCCTGAACCTCCAATATACCCGGTATATATTACTTACAACGGTTTTCGTCTAAAGTCTTAAATGGCCTGAGTTGCCGAAAAGACTGTGTGAATGTGTGTGTGAGTGGGAGTGTGAATGAGAAAAAAGTGTGTATGTTTTTTATCTAAAAAAAATCTAACAATTGTAAGACCCTATTCAATTCAAAAATTTTCGTTGCTTTGAATGGGAAGGGAACTCTGGACCACAAGAATTTGAGTCGAATACTTTACCACTTACTACAGCCCAAAAGCTATTAATAATAATTACTAAAAAAAAATATTTGTAATTTACTTAATTTTCACATCAACATGTGAAAAATAAATAAAAATATCCAAAAGTAATAAAATTACTTAAAAAATAATATTAATAAATAAAAGCAAGTGTTGTTGGAGAGTAGGATAACTGCCGGTTTCTTATTCTATGTGTTGTGTTGTTGTTTTCTAAGCTAATTATCTCCCCTTTCGCCATGCAGAAACAAACAAAACTCCTTATGCAATTGCACCGCAATGTTCACCGTCTGTTTGCTCTCCAAATAAACGGCTTTCACCTATTCACACTTGTTGGTCTGACATTTGCACGCTTGCACGGACAATGCAGGCTACGAAACAGGTGCTAAAAAGATGGTGGTGCAGTTTCGAGGGCATTTGACGACATCGTCGGAACAATTCGTATGCATCCCAGAAAGAGAATGAGAGGCTCTCTCAAGGAAATAAAATGGCCTCTGAGAACGTGGATTAATTAAGGTCTCTCTCTATACTCTTACATGTTTAGAATTTAATAATTTCATCAAACCAAGAAAAATCAAATATAATAAATATAAATTTATTAAAATGAAAGTGAATTTTTTTTTGTTAATTTTATTTTATGCATGCAAAAATTCAAATATATTCAATTAAAAAGTATTTTAGCTCTGTTCTTTTTAATGATTTTATTGATTTAAATAAAATATTTCGATACGAATATCATTCCAACACGGTATTTTAATTAAATAAGATAGAGATGGAGATGGAGGAATGCCGGCTGTTCAGTGGCCTCTTGGCCAGGTGAAAGCAGAGTTCACTGACCCGCACCACTTTCCATAATTTCCCCTCGACCCGGGGGGAAGGGGACATGGGATTACACTTCCTAGTTCCCCGAGGAATCTGTTCAAATGCCATGAGAAATCATGGTCGATTATTTCCTATTTCCAAATCAAAAAAAAAAAATAAAACCAATTTCAAATATAAACTAATTAACTAAATAAAAAAAGCATAGCTCACTAAATTTGCGGTTATTATTAATAATAAATTTTAATTGGTTTGTGAAAAAAGTTGAATATGAGCCTTTATTTATAAGTGATTTGTTCACTTAAAGGGGACCCCCTTTTGAATCGAAATTAACATACAAATCCCTATAGGAAATTAACATTGGCCAAAATAAAGGATAAGGCGGAAAGTGAATTTAAAACGAGAGAGACGATATTGTTTGCAAGTGAGAGAGAGAGAGAGAGAGAGAGAGAGAGAGAGATAGAGATAGGTTTTCTATGAAACAATTAAAGACAGAAATAAAATAAAAAAATCTGGTGTGACTGTCGCACAGCACACAACTTTCTCTACCTTCTCTAATCGAAAGTTGTGTACTGTCCTTGTCACACCAGATTTTGTGGGGCGACATATATTAGTTCCTGACAGTACTGAACATTTGAATTCAGATGTAAAATGTATAAGTATGGGGAAATATTTATATTTTGTTACCATGGCAACCATTTCTCCTATCTTCCCTATGAAATACAAGACTAAAGTGGTCTTCAGAAGATTTCAATGGCAAAATGAGAATATACATTTTAAAGAGTATCTAAAAAATAATTGATTTTTGAATTTAAAAAAAAATCGTTGGAGCGATAGGGTTGGTAGATTCGGAGGCTGAATCGATTTTCGATTTTCGATTTTTAAAATCGAAACCAAATAATCGATTTTTAAAAAAATCGATTTTTGCCTTTAAAAAATCGATTTTAATCGATTTTCGATTTTTTTACAAAAAATTTTTCGCTATGCCCATAAGTTGATTTTAAGGTTCTGCTTACGATTTTCAAGCGGTTTGTGGAACAAGAAAAATAGAACGTTGCATTGCTGATGCCCAAATCAATTTATTCAGTCTTTATAACTTCTTTAAAAACCAACACTTTTTTTTTATAAAAAAAAGATACACACTTTTTCTCATTCACACTCACACTCACACACACATTCACACAGTCTTTTCGGCAACTTAGGCCATTTAAGACTTTTGACGATAACCGTTATGAATATATATTATTATTTGGGGTCCAGGCATACTTATTTAAGCCATTTGGTATCTAAATGGCTTAAATAAAATCATCTGATTGCCTGGGGTCCGAACCCGCGACTTTTGGTATACGAGGTTAGCATGCTACACCTTACCCCTAGGGCTGAATTCAAGATTAAAATTTATAATCATGGGGAAATATTTATATTTTGTTACCATTGCAACCAATTCTCCTATCTTTCCTATGAAATACAAGAGTAAAGTGTACTTCAAAATGAAAATATACATTTTAAAGAGCATCTAAAAAATAATTGATTTTTGAATTTTTTTCAAAATCGTTGGGGTTATTTTTAAGAAAATCAAAAAAACCTGAAAAACTACCTCAATAAAGTATTAGTACTTTTTGGCCGATTTTAATTAACAGCTTATTTTCTCGCTCCAGGGGGGGGAGTATCTAACTTAAATATAAAATTCCAACCTCATAGCTCAATTCCTTCAAGCTTAAAATTGAACACAGACAGACATACCATGTCGCGAAAACCTCTTTCTTGGAAAATCGAAAATCGAAAATCGGCCGTCAAAAATCGATTTTTTCGATTTTTTCAAAATACTGAATCGATTACGATTTTAATCGAAAATCGACACTCAAAATCGATTTTCGATTAAAATCGAAATCGATTCGACCAACCCTATGGAGCGAATTTTGAGAAAATAAAAAAAACTGAAAAAGTACATCAGTAAAATACTAGTACTCTTTGGCCGATTTTCATTAAAAGCTTATTTTCACGCTCGCGGGGGTGTTTAACTTATATATAAAATTTCAGCCTCATAGCTCAATTCCTTCATGCTTTAAATTGAACCCAGACACACAGACCATGTCTCAAAAAACACTTTTTTGGAGTCAGGGTACCTCAAAACGTGAAGATCCATCAAACTCTCGACATCGAATTTTTGACATGATTCCAATACTTTCTCTTTCTATATATTAACATATATATATAGAGGTAAGAGAAAGTAAAAACTTTAAAATGCTTATACGATCTCAAAGACGTTTCGAGTCAAATTTAATATCTAGTCTTCAGTCCAGACAATATTTAGATATAAAAAAAAATAAATAAAACTTACCCCCTTTGAGGAGAAGAGTTATTAAAAGAAGCCAGTAATTTACTCACCTGCAACAAAAAAAGAAAAATATTTTAGTAAAAATATTTTTTTATTATTAATAAAAATGGTTAAACGGAATCAACCAATTTTCAAAATTATCACTAGCCTCCATTTATACATTTAATTTACTTAATGGACAATTTATTTATTTATATATCTATGAGAAATAGGGAAGACATATCGTTCTTGATTATAAAATATATTCAACTTGAAAAACGTGAGAAACAAAATTCTATGGTATTAGTAATAGACAAACGTTATAAGTTTTAAATAAATAAGTGAAGTAATTAAAGAATAGAGCCATGGAGATGGTGCCGTTGATGTTTCTCGCTTCAAGGGGACCCCACCTTAAAGGGACGAGGTGAGAATTTATTTTATAATCCCCTTTGCGATTGCAACAGCCTTGGCGTTTTCATTTCACATTAATTGCTTTTGTTTTATGAAATAATAAACTACGATTTTTCTATCTCTATGATTATTGACGTTTCGAGGCCATGGGCGGGCCCCTTCTTCAGAGCGTATTATTTTATTTATTTATTTGGTGGGTTTTCGCCATGGAGGCATTCATCATAGTTAATCGCCAAGCAACTTTCTCCTTAGAGGTCATCTTGCACTTGATTAAATGCTAAATGGCAAAATCCGATGGACCATTCGAGTCATGCTAAGCTAAGGTGATGTACAGGAGAAGGACTCTCACCCATTTGCCTCGATTTGCCATATTAATATAACCAAAATATAAAATTATAAAAAAAAAGGTCACGATCAAAATGATTGAGAAATCATTAAAAAAAAAAATTATTTTATAAAACAAAAGCAATTAATGTGAAATGAAAACGCCAAGGCTTGTTGCAATCGCAAAGGGGATTATAAAATAAATTCTCACCTCGTCCTTTAAGGTGGGGTCCCCTTGAAGCGAGAAACATCAACGCCGGCACCATCTCCATGGCTCTATTCTTTAATTACTTCACTTATTTATTTAAAACTTATAACGTTTGTCTATTACTAATACCATAGAATTTTGTTTCTCACGTTTTCAAGTTGAATATATTTTATAATCAAGAACGATATGTCTTCCCTATTCCTTTTCAAAACAATTTTTATATAAAAGTTGTTATTTATTTATCTATTTCCGGATTGTAAGAGTTTAATCATCATCAGAGAGTAATATCGAACACACAGGGTGCGTTCGAGTGCAAAACCTTCCTCACTTATTGTTTCCCATCCATCATTCATTCTTCAATGGTTTCACACTCTTCGTTTGAAAAAAAAAAAAAAAACAACGTAAAACAATCTCTGCTTTTCTTTTTTAATCGATTTATCTAGAAAATATTTCAAAATTTGAATATTATAAATTGATATTGTTGGAAATGGCGGATGTGATGAAAGATGAATGAAAAAATCTGGTGTGACTGGCGCACAGCACACAACTTTCTCTTACCTTCGTTAGTTATATTCTGTGCTTGTCACACCAGATTTTTCGTGTCGACATATATTTAGTTTCCGCCGATATATTAGAATTCGAGATGTAAAATTTATAAGTGTGGGAAAATATTTAAAATTGTATGTATATTGTTATAAACATTATCCGGATTACTATAATGAATTTCATCCCCAATATGTTATAATTAAAAAGTAACTTAGCCTCGGGTTGCTGCCATTCTGGCGTTTATTAGTTGCTTAAATTATAAACAATTGCCATGCAGGATGAAATACACATTTCTCCCTGCAAATTGCTACGTGCTCAAATTCTTTATAAACCGCTCTTAATTCGATAATATAATTGAAGAGAAAGTAATTTAAAAAAAGGACAATTTTCCCATCTATAATTCAATAATAATAAGTGATTGATTTTTATTTTGTGACATCTGAGGGAATTTAGACATTGACATTAATTATGCATAAACTATCAGATATGACTATCAAAATGATGGATGATATTAACCCAAGATTTATTAATACGAAATAAAAATTGTTATTTAATTTTTCAATAAATAATAATAGATATCGGTTCTAGAATTAGTATTTTTTTATTTCCCTTTTTCGGATCCTGAATGGCTTTTAGTATCATTTTTATGTATGCCTATATATTTTATTTCAATAGATACCGAGGCTTCTGAGGGACGTTCCACGCACTTGTTTTTCGAGGCTACCCCTCCGACAGGCATTGCTCAACAGTAACTATTTTGGTGGCTGTTGTATGTTCTATAGAAATCCATAATTTTCAATGAAACATTTTCAAATTATGTGGAACTGCACATATAGTATTTGAAACGGTGAGTAACTTGGTAATAATTTGAATGTTTTGGAAAATATAATAAAATTTCTTCAATATTTGAACATAATCTATTTTTTTTCCTTTTGGCAGCTTTATGATTTATGGCCTCCTCAGGTCAGACACTTTGGGCAGTCATAAATAGAGCCCTTTGCTTTCCACACTACCCTACTTGAAATCATAACATCATAACACTTACATTGCAACAAGAAAAACTTGCCGGTCGAAGACGGTTTCATATTTAATTTATTTCATTAATTTATTTGTTAATTCATTTCTAACTAAAATAAGATACTAATAAATTTATTTACAAATATACTGTATACTGGGTATATGTTCTAACGGATAATAAAATATCAAGAAACTAGAAAATGTGTTTAAGTTTTGAGAATATTTTCCATTTTACCTTTATTTATTAAAGTGTTTGTTCTTAAATATAAAATTTTTCATTTCTATTAGGGAGCTAATATCCTTTTAACTGTTGTCACATTTTATCTTCATAGTAAAACAAGGAAAAACTAATAAAGAACATGTTATTTGAAATTAAGACCTATATAAATAAAACATTTAACACGGGTAATGAAAATATACAATTCTTAACACTCTGCTGTTCTAGTAGTTTAATCAATAAATTCCTCTTAAATGTTACTAAAACTTTTATATACTTTGTATTAAATCTATTAACACCTATTCGAATACTAAAAATAATGTAAGAAGAAGTAACCTTTACGTCAAAAGAGTATACAATTGAATTGAAATCTATTGTATTTGGGAAATGAAGAAGAAAAAGTCCAATGAAATAGACACTTTAAACTACTTAGAGATTAGATGTTTCGAATTCTTTTAATCTAATCACTAGAGCCCGCATGTTCATGCACAATCAAACCTTAAAATATACATGCATTAATACACGGTAAAATGACCAAATATGCACAATGAAACGAAAAAACAGTAAAAATATGCATATCACAATCTTTGAAGTGACAGGCGTATACTTGAAAGAAGAAATCTGGGACAAATTGAGGTTGAAATGTTGATCTTTTATATTTCCACCTTGTGAAAGGCCAAAGTTTGAAAATATTAAATTTAAGGATGTTGATAATAGGTGGCTGTTCAGCAATTAGAATGATGAAGGAAGAGAGGATGTCAGCCAAAAAAGGAGCCTCTATCGAATAAAAATCTCCAATCAGAAAACGTTTCGGGTTTAATTAGATAAAACCATCATCAGTTCTTTAGAGCTGAAATGAGCATAAAATAATAATTGTAATACAACAACATAAAATATTTTTTTTTTAAATTATAAAAAACATCAGATCTTACATTATTGGCAATCTCAAGATGCACACCATTGAGATGCAGATAGAGTTGTTATATATAAACATATACAAAATTATATAAAAAATACAAAATTTGCATATTAGTTGTATGATGCTCATTAGTCAACACGGCCAAGTCTCAAATGTATATAAAATTTAATTATCAAATACAGTTATTATATGATAAATACTGGGGAAGCAATGAACCCTCAGTACATTGACCCATAATACATCTTAATAAAAACGAAATCTCACAAAAGCGTGCATTTGACCTATTTGAAAACATATTATTTATTTGCAATTGACAATTTTATAAATTAATTCATAATATATTCTCAAATTACAAACAAAGTTATAAACAATTTTTATAATATTTACATCTGGGCGTCTACATTATTTAAGATGGACAAATATACATTACTAAGGCCCATTCATATAAAACATGGTTTACTAAGAAAAACAACAATTTATATCAGAAGTTTCACCCCGGTGTGTTAAAAAAATTAGATCAACTCAATAAAAAATCACAACCATCTGAACCTAGAGTCATTAACCTTACTGGTAAACAAATACCTCATTATGTAATGAATGTTTTGAACTTTGATCCTAAATTTATACCACCTACTCAGGATAAATTAACATTACATAAAAATATTATAAACTGTATCACAGACTGTGAGTACATTATTTCTAATAACAAATTTAATGACTCGCAAAAAGGTTTAATTAGATCTAATATTGCCAATGTTATGACAAATTACACTTATAATTCCAAAAATTATCAGTGTAATGCTCGCTCACGGGAGTTGATTTCGAACATTAGTAAAACTGTGAAATATAAAAAATCAAATCCTGATATCACATTTGTGCAATCGGACAAATCAAAAATGTCGGTAATTACCACCACAAGTTCCTATAATCAGAACATGTTGTCTCTGCTTGCGGATGGCGATACATATAAGGTGATCACTAACAACCCGATCAAAAAACTTGACAATGGAATTAACTTGTTCCTTAAAAAATGCCACAATGAACAACTGGTCGATGAACGTGTTTATAATAAGCTTAGGCCCAAACAGCCCAACATGGCTAGACTTTATGGCTTAATTAAAACCCATAAAGGAACAGCCCCTGATCATCCATACCGCCCCGTCGTCTCCACTATTAATTATAGCAATGCGAAATTGTCTAGATACATGGCTGATATTCTTAAAAATATTACCACCGATGACGAATTTAAGGTCTCTAATTCTAGAATGGCTAAGGATATATTGAGAGATGTGATCGTTCCCAATGATCACGTTCTCGTATCTTTTGATATCCAGTCCCTGTTCACAGCCGTCCCTCTGGACCTTTTCATGCGTTGCGTGGATGAGTATTGGGATGACATTAGCGTTTATACCACCTTTGGACTGAGTAGATTTAAAGAGGCCTTGGGCTTTTGTCTACATCACAATTATTTCTCTTTCAACGGTGTTATATATTTGCAATTGAAAGGTTTGCCAATGGGTGGCTCTCTCAGCCCAATAGCCGCTGAAATTGTAATTAGAAAATTTTATTATTCTACTGTAAAGCCTCTCAACTTACTGGTTTACCTTCAATATGTGGATGATTCTATTTCAATTGTACCACAAAATCAAATAAACACGATCTTGGACAAATTTAACAACTTTCATCCAGATCTGAATTTTACCTATGAAATTGAAATGGACAGTAAAATATCGTTTCTCGACCTTTTGATCATTAAAAATCCTGGTGGCTCGCTTTCATTTGACCTTTATGTCAAGCCAACTGACAGTGGCAGATTTATCAATTATTTCTCACAATGTCCATTTATATTAATATATAAAATTAACACCTTGTATTATTTTTTAAGACGGATTCATTCTCTTTGTGACGAGTCTTATATTGTGAGAAATATTGATGTTTTTAGAAGGGCGGCGTTGTCCAACTCTTATCCAGTGCATGTTATTAATTCGGTAATCAAAAATTTTAATCAAAAGAAGAATGAGCGGCTAGCACCCCCCACCACCTCTGTGTCTGTTAGCAATGATTCGCCATTCTTTTCTCTTTTTTATGTGCCAGGGCTGTCGGAGAAAATTCAAAAAATATTCAAGCTGCATAATGTCCGTACGGCTTTATCATCCAGAGGCAATATTTCCTTTTTGTATAATAATAAGGATGTAGTCCCTCCCCATGAACAACATAACGTAATATACTTAATTCGTTGCCTTGGCTGCCCCAATCCCACTAAGGTTTATGTGGGGCAAACATCTCGCATGTTTTCGTTGCGAAAAAGGGAACATGAATTGAGTATAAAAAATATTAAAACATCGACAGCTCTGAGTTCTCATGCGATTGAATTTATGCATGGATTTGACTTTGACAACGCAGTCATTCTGATGAAGGTGGACAACACATATAAACGTCTGGTAGCAGAAAAATGTTTTATAAAAACATATGGACATAGGGCATTAAACTATCAGACTGATTGTATTGGCCTTAGTAATGTATATTTGTCCATCTTAAATAATGTAGACGCCCAGATGTAAATATTATAAAAATTGTTTATAACTTTGTTTGTAATTTGAGAATATATTATGAATTAATTTATAAAATTGTCAATTGCAAATAAATAATATGTTTTCAAATAGGTCAAATGCACGCTTTTGTGAGATTTCGTTTTTATTAAGATGTATTATGGGTCAATGTACTGAGGGTTCATTGCTTCCCCAGTATTTATTATATAATAACTGTATTTGATAATTAAATTTTATATACATTTGAGACTTGGCCATGTTGACTAATGAGCATCATACAACTAATATGCAAATTTTGTATTTTTTATATAATTTTGTATATGTTTATATATAACAACTCTATCTGCATCTCAATGGTGTGCATCTTGAGATTGCCAATAATGTAAGATCTGATGTTTTTTATAATTTAAAAAAAATATTTTATGTTGTTGTATTACAATTATTATTTTATGCTCATTTCAGCTCTAAAGAACTGATGATGGTTTTATCTAATTAAACCCGAAACGTTTTCTGATTGGAGATTTTTATTCGATAGAGGCTCCTTTTTTGGCTGACATCCTCTCTTCCTTCATCATTCTAATATTAAATTTAATTTTTGTCACATAAATTACACTTTAAAAGCAACTACACAAAAATATTCAAAACATGCTTTTTTTCTAAAAAAAAAAAAAAAAAAATGTTAAAATATGCATGAAAAATAAAGTTGTTTTGGTTAAAAATTGGCAAAACATGCATTGTGCATGGCATTTCTTCAAAAAAAGTCAAAATATGCCCCATATACTTCGGAACAAATAGGGGTATTTCAAATCGGATACTCTGAAATGGATAAGTGCAAAGTTTCAGGAAGGTATTCAGTTGTGCATTTGCATCAACATCTGGGCTCTAATAATCACAATAAGCAAAGAATAAAAGAGAACAATATCAAAAGAAGAAAAGAAAATTACTGATCGATTTTCTGAAATACCTAAAAACTGAGCTAGACGAGGCCTCTCCAAGACTTGTGGATTTGGCACAGAAAAAGTCCCTTGAGACAACTGAGGAAAATTAAAAGAAAGATCTTTTTTTCGACTTCTGAGGCCAATTCAATTGAAATAAATTTTTTCACCTGCAGCCGAATGCGAATCCTCGACTTCTAGTATCAGAAGTTGATAATTCGATGATTTTTATCCTAAAGTTCTCTATATATTAGGTTTTCCCTATAAAAAGTAGGAAAGAATTTATATTAGTAAATTCAAAGGGGAGTTCTCACTGTGGATTTTCTTGACATATGTTTAATTAGATCTGTTCATATAATACAAACAATATTCCAAAAAAATTCAAAAAAAGATGAAAATATTTCTCAAAATAAATAGTATAGACGACGTAAGCAATTCGAGAAGGTTAGAAACACGACCCCCCTCTGGGAGGGAAGTTTCATTTTAGTTGGCAAAAAAAGTCTATTTATTTAATTTTTTAAATTACATTTAGGTCATTTGGGAAATTCACTTTCAATTTTTTTTTTTTAAGACTTAATATACTCGGGTTTCGTAGGAAAATGAAAAAAATAGATTCAAAGCTACTTGAAAAGAGGAAATATTTTGGCATTCCTCCCTTAAAGAATGTTTTAACTATCTCTGGTAGAATAGTTTTGTTAATGAGAGAAAACTGTTTTAAACAAGAACAAAGTATTTTTGAATAGAGATTTTACACTAAACCTAATTAATTCTGAGAGGTTTCTCTCATGGATTCGATAATGTCGCATCACAAGTCGGAGGGAGCTCAGGGGAAATTCATTAGTACTCGCCGAACACACTAGCACACTAACTAGTTTATACCTAAAGGTTCATGTATTTGCACATTAGACCACCTTATGGGTCCCTGACCTGTATGCTTGATTCATTGAATTAATCTAGAACCGTGTTCCGGCGTCGGTCTGGAAGGGTGGATTAATCTCAAAGGGGATGACATTAGAGAGGGTCGTTTACATCATGACCGTTTAACAGTGACATGTCACGCTTGCTATTTCCTAGTTCTGTTTGGCCAGTCAGTCGGACAAATAGGGTATATTTTAATTCAAGTATTTTAATCGAAATTATAACTAGAATAAAAAACATTTCTTGGCATACATCGTGGTATATTTTATTAAGAACAAATACGTATACAAAAAGTATTATTAATTTCAATCAAATAAAACGTTTCAAAATAAACTACGATTTATGCCAAAAATGTCTTTTAGAATATCCTATTTCTCAAAACAATACTGTTTGTATTAATAGTAAAATTTCTGAAGAAGAGCCTCCAGTGCTTTCAAAATATTAATTTAATATAAGTTGGCTTTAGTTCCTTTCTACAACATAATTGCAAAAAAGATAGCACTAAAAATCTAGAAAAAAAAGTTGTATTTATCTCGGCGTCACTCATGCTTCCTAAAATATTAGAAATATACCATCTATTGCAATAGTATTGAGACTAAAGCCCGGTAGTTAGGCAGCCCAAATGACACACACTCACTTTTTTCTGATTAAAGCATTGAGGTAATTTTTATTTTGAAATTTATATTAAAAAGATAAACTTTTATCGTTATTCTCTTGTTAAAAAGAGTAGTTCGACTTATGGTCTGTTATGAAAAAGGTATTTCTCACACAGACAAGCTGCCTTTGGGCAGCCTAACTAACGGGCTTTAGTCTCAATACTTTTGCAATAGTTTGTACATTTACATGCCTAGTAGTAATAGAGCAACACCCTAGCATGTTTCTAAAATTGAACAAAAGAGAAAGAAGTTGTATTTATTTTATAAGCCTAAATGAAAACAAGTTTTATTTAAATTCTAACGCTTAAAATTCTACATAAAATAAATAGAATTGGAATGATTCAAGTTTAACAGGTGAATTGAAACAACACGAGTGATTAAAGCCACCCCAAAATGTTCGTTCATTGATTCAATTGACCAGCGGGGTCCACTCTTTAGTTCAATAACAACCTATGTTAAGTGATTCAAATTTATTTAAATTCAATTTTCAACTCCACTCTCAACTTGACTAAATTCATTTACAAATAGAGAAAGTAGTGTGATGGGGGGGGGGGTGTTTAGTTAATGATTTAAATTTTTTCTAAAAGGTAATGACCAATACTTAGTAAAGAAAATTGGCGAAGCCCTTGTGTATGCTGTGGGCGGATGTGACGTAATTTAGATCAGTGGTTTCCAAACTTTATGTTACCACGCCTCCCTTAAAAATAATGAATCTTATGACGCCTCCCCCCCTCCCCCATTTTATAAAATAATACAAAAACAATAATTTTTAATGCTAAAAAATATAAATTTATATAAAAATATTTTTTTTATTTATTCTTATTTATATTAAAACTAGCAATCATTTGGAAAATTGGTCCTGGTGGCCAATATTCGCGCCTCCCCTTAGACTAGTCCGCGCCTCACAGTTTGAAAAACACTGGTATAAGGGTATTTAATGGCTGGTGGACTTGGTATCAGGAATGAAAGTTAGAAGAAAACGCAACCAGAATTTTTTCTTTAAAAATATATTTTAACAGCTGACGTTTCGGCTTTGGTAAAAGCCATCTTCGGATGATCACTAACAGCTCCGAGGATGGCTTTGACCAAAGCCGAATCGTCAGCTGTTAAAATATATTTTTAAAGAAAAAATTCTGGTTTCGTTTTTTCTAACTTTCATTCCTGAAGAAAAATATTTTTCTCAAATCTTATTTTCACGCCCTGGGGGTGCCTAACTTGAATATAAAATTTCAACCTCCTAGCTCAATTCCTTCATGCTTTAAATTGAACCCAAACAGACACACAGACAGAACATGTCGCGAAAACCACTTTTTTTGTATTCAGGGGACCTCAAAACGTGAAGATCCATCAAAGTCTTGACATTGAATTTTTGACATGAATCCAATACTTTCACTCTATATATATGTATATTAATTTTTTTTAATAACAAATTTTTTAATAATAATAACCTTTCCTTTCCCTTTATTCCTCCAGAAGAGTTTGCTCAAAGACCTTCATCACAGCGTGAGCCATATTGATGACAGGTTCAAGAGCTACATTTGTAACAATATTTTCAAATTATAATCTACAGAATACATTTTTCTTTCTTTTAATCACACTCACATATCCAGAATGACCAGGTTCTCGGCAATGATGACCAGAGAAACAACAATATTAATTTATACATATAAGTAAGAGAAAGTAAAAATTCAAATCCGAATTGAGATTAGTTCTATATACAAAAAGATGATACCATTTTTCAATTATTTACACCCTAAGAAAGCAACATTTTAAATTTTATTAAAATCGAATGAAAAATAAATTTTAGGGGGGGGGCAGGGGGGTCTAAAATACCATTTTTCAATTATTTACACCCTAAGAAAGCAACATTTTAAATTTTATTAAAATCGAATGAAAAAGAGCGGAAAAATCTTTTCAAATGTCGAATTGTTATGGGGAGGAAGAGTTTTTATTTTTCATTTTAAATTTTTTGATAAATATATTTTTCGTAAAGCGAGTTAGATCCTGTTTTCCAATGCTTTGCTATGGGGTAATTGATAACCCCCCAAAAAGGGGGGTTCCCTACCCCTAATTCGATATAATGATAGCCTAAAACCACCCCCGGAAAATTCCCTACCCATTAAAAAAAACTCCATGAAAATCGGTCCAGTAGTTTCGGAGTCTATGCGTTACAAACAGACAGACAGACAGACAGAGATTGTCTTTTATATAATAGTATAGATTAAAAGATAAGATTAATTACGGTTGTCGTATAAAGTCTTAAATGGCCTGAGTTGCCGTGTGAATGTGTGTGTGAGTGTTGAGTGTGAATGAGAAAAAAGTGTGAATGTTAAAAAAAAAAAAAAAGTTAAAAAATAAAAAACTAATTTTTTTTTTCAATGACACCTCCACTCCCCCTCCCCCTTTCAACAGCTTATATTCACCCTCTACCCTTAGTGAAATACAAAATATTTAATTTCATATTCAAAAGAATCATTTTTCGCAGTCAAATTATTTGTTTCTATAATTTTTTTTTTTCAACGATAAAATGCATAATAATTACCTTAATAAGATGCTCAAAAGGGTGTGCTGGCTGACGGGGTGGTCAGAGTGGGTTGCACTATATTAATTATTCACTTTGATTCACTTTAAACACAACTTGAAAAGAGAGCAAGGAGCAGGCGCGCCTGCCATCAGGCCACACACTGGACTGAACGAGAGATAGACTTGTCTCTCTCTGTTTGTATAGGAATAAAACAGATGAAAATAACAATTCCCTTTTTATTAAAAGTAAAAAAATACTTTTTTCTCTAATCTAACTTTATTTATAACTGGAAAAAAATGTCAACAAGTGATTTGGAATATTCCAAGGCCTTTCTTAAATAATCAGCCCTTCATTCCCCCCCCTAATCAAAATAATAATCAACGCTATTTCTTGAATGTTTTCTATTTATTTGGCTTCGATTTAGTTAAAAAAAAAATTAAAAAAACATTTTTTTTTAATTTTTCAACCCCTAATCGAATTTTTTTTTTTTTTTTTAAATCTTTTCGGCAACTTAGGCCATATAAGACTTTTTACGATAACCATTATTAATAATATATTCATGTTGGGGTCCAGGCATTCTTATTTATGCCATTTAAAATCCAATCTTAATAAATAAAATAATTAACAATGCTATCGCCTTCGGCGAGCTTCGCGTCTAGTCAGAAAGAAATTAAAACCCTGAAAAACTTCCCTGGATCCGCCTTTGGGTTTTACACATAGTATAATTTTCTATATTACAACGCCTCCCTTAAAAATATTTTAATCGTATGACGTCCCCCATACAAAAACAAAAATTTTTAGTACTAAAAAATATAAATTTATATAAAAATATTTTTTTTATTTATTCATATTTATTATTTTAATTAAAAACTCCGTCCCAGAATCTTCTAAATTTTATTATTTTATTTATAAAATTAGCAATCATTTGGAAAATTGAACTTGGTGGCCAATATTCGCGCCTCCCCTTAGACTAGTCTGCGCCTCCCTAGGGAGGCGCGCCTCACAGTTTGGAAAACGCTGATTTAGATAGTAGAGATATAGATTTAACATAAGTGTGAATATGTTTATTTGTAGGCAGGTCAAGAGCCCCCGGTAATCGAACTCAGGATCTCCAGTCTTCCCTTTTAACTAGAGAGTTATATATTTCAATTTAGTTATTATTTTGGCTAATACATTTATAATTTTTATCACGAGACTAAGTTTTATTTTTATAATCTGAACTGGAATATTAGTTGAAATAATGAAGCCTTTAAAAATTAAAGCGAGAATATCGGACAAACAGAAAGTGATAAATCATTTTTTTTTACGATAAAAGATTTCCCTTAGTTCATTTAATTTTTTTTTTTTTTTTTTTTAATTCAAATTGAATGGAAAGAACGATAAGACAAAAAAAAAACGGTTCAATTACGGCTTAGGCCTATATTACCTTGCTATCCAAACTAATTCATTTAAAATTTAAAAGGGTTTTGCATGCTGATCAATCTGAGAAGCTAACCCGAGTCGAAATCGAACGCCTGGTTTGAACCTTTTAGTCCTGAATTCCCTTGTTATTTGATGGGATGTTATTTATTTACAATTTTGTGAAAGCCTACTGATTCTACCAGGAGAATTAGAAGTTTCAAACCAGTACTTGAACGCCTGGTTTGAACCTTTTAGTCCTCAATTCCTTTGTTATTTGATAGGATTAAAATTTGGTTAAAGCCTACTAAACCTACCAGGAGAATTAGAAGGTTCAAACCAGTACTTGAACGCCTGGCTTGAACCTTACAGTCTTCAATTGAGGACTAAAAGGTTCAAGCCAGGCGTTCGATTTTGACTCAGGAAGTACTGGTTTGAATCTTCTAATCCTCTCGGGTAAAAATTAAAAACAGTGCGATCTCAGCGCCAAAGCTTTAGTAGATGACCACCTTTCATTTTCTTTCATTCCTTGGATATTTGGAGTTATTATCGATAAAAAAGAAGTAAGTTTTAAGTTTTATTTTCATTTTTTTTCATTAATTTTCTTTATTATTATTAATTATTTTTATTTATTTAAGGGTCAACGTTATAAAAACAAGCCAAAACAAAATGATAAGGTTAGCTGTTATTTTTATTTTATTTATATATATGTTATCTTATATTCTATTTAATTTTTTCAATTATATTCATTATAAATTTTAGTTGTAAAAACACATTGGCCTGAAGAAGCCACTTTAATTTTAATAAATGAATACAAGGAACATTGGCCATTCATGTCATTTTGAAAGGTAAGAAGACAAATTAAAAAAGATTATAAATTTATAAAATTAATTTATATATTTTTCACATTTCCAGAGAACTAAAAGAAGTTCTTACTGAAAAGAAAAATATTTTTCCACAAGTGATAGCTAATGGTATAGGCCTACATATACAGTCAAGATAAAAATTAATGTGATTTATTTTAGAGATGGAAACTCATTTTTACATCCATATTTTCTTTAAAACAATTTCAGTAATGAATCTCCAGAAATATTGAAATCGACACGAAGAGCATTTGGAATTTTTAAAATATTTTAAATATATGTTATCTTATTCTCAAATTAAAGAAAATTGATATTTAAACAAAAAATATTTTATTTACAGATTAATTTGATTTTCCTTTTATTTAAGAATTTAATTGTAGCGAAATGAAGAGCAAAACGTGAAGATCCATCAAAATCTCGATATCGAATTTTTGACATGAATCCAATACTTTCTCTCTATATATATTAACATATATAGATGTAAGAGAAAGTAAAAAAATTTCGAATGTGGAGTGCCAAGTTGTATAAATTAGCAAAGAGGTATGCTTGTTTTTTGGCATTGAGAAAAATAACTTTTAGAGTGTTTTCTTCAAATATTTCGATGTCATTTAATAGGACTTCATCATCAGCGGTGAAGTGCTATTAAATGTCTTCGAAATATTTGAAGAAAACACTCTAAAAGTTATTTTTCCCATTGCCAAAAAACAAGCATACCTCTTTGCTAATCTAACAACATTATCAGAACTTTTTTGTCACTCTGTATATATGTATATAAACAAATTTTAAATGAGAATTTATAGGCCTAAACTAGGATTCCAGCATTCAGTACTGCTGGTCGTAATAGTAGATCTGGTAGACTTAAACCAGTATTTCGAATACCTGGTCTGAGTCTAAACTTGTCAAAAAGGGACATAAGTAGACTTGTTAGAACCAAACCAGACTATCAAATTTCCATAGAAACAATGCTTTCAAATCCTAGTTTGATTCTGTTAAGTCTACTTAGACAACAATTAGATTCTGAGGTTTTGTAGACTCAAACCAGGCGTTCGATTTCGACTCGGGTAAATTTACAATTTAACGGAAGTGATGGGGGTTCTGATTTAGATTAGAAATATAGTTAGGTGAATTGTATTAGTGAGGTGAGGTGCTCGGGAACGATATCTTGACATGGGCCCGAAGTCGAGGGGATGCCCCCCCCCCCCTTTGTAAGTTTATTGTGAGCTTGTCACAAACATGCCTTGTTGATTAAACATGGAGGACATATTGTACCGAGATGGGTGATTGATGGATAAATAAGTTGAGAGATAATTTATAAGATGACAGAAAATTACTCAAAGATGAAAAACGAGGTGTTTAATTATTTAAGTAATTTAATTTAATCAGCTGTTTCACAAAAATTGTGTTAATGTGAAACAAACGGATCTTAATTTTCTAAAATCTCAATCTATGGAATGGAAGTGTATGCCATGCACAAAGAGTGCACAGACTCCGAGTTCCCCACTTCCTCTCTTGAGATCAGAAAGTGTGAATAGGGAGGTTAAGGAGGGGGATTCGGATTTTTATGAATGTGCCGTTGGCGGAAGTGCCATCACAGCGATGCCTGAATCGAATAGTTTGACTGAGACCCTTGAAAATATCTTGGCATCTCTAAAGATTGTTCATGATAAGTTGGACGGCCACTCTGAACGTTTTTCCAAGTTAGAGTCCAATTTGACCAAGGCGCTGGAAGATGTTAAAATTCTTCAGGATTCCCATGACAAATTAGTCAAGGAAAATAATGATCTCCGCAACAGAGTTGAAGATTTGGAGCAAACTGCACTCGAGAAATCCTTGGAGATCAAAGGAGTCCCTGTCTCTTCTGGTGAGAATTTATCGACTACAGTTATAAGTACAGTTCAGAAACTGGGAATTGAACTTAAACCTGAATGTATTAACAAAATATATCGCTATGGACCAGTTATAAATAACACCCGTACCATTGTAGTTGATATGATTCGGAAGGGTGATAGGGATGAAATTCTGGCGCAGAGAAGGGTTAGAAGGGACTTTCAAATTAACAATAATATTATATATTTAAATGAAGCTTTGACTCCATTCAGGCGTCGACTTTTGGGGCTTGCTAGAGCAGCTAAAAAGAAGGCGAGTGATTTTAAATTTGTATGGGTGAAAAATGGAATGATTTTTGCTAGGAAAGATCCGAATTCTAAGATTTTTCGAGTCTCTTCTGAGGAGGACATTCAGAGGATTATTTAATCCTTGTCATATATTTTATATATATTTTTTTGAACAATATTATATTTTGATATTTTTTAATTCCTATATACAATTGTTTCTTTATAAGCTGATTTTTTCAAACAATTTTATTTACTTTAATAACATCGTCTTGTTTGAGGTGGTGGAGCCTCTGGTCCAAGTTTTAAAAGAAGAAGCATTTTACTTTCATATATACCTATATGTTTTAAATTGTATATTTCATAATTATAGAGATCGCTCAGGCCTTATATATCCATGTATGTGTGTCTTTAAGAATGTGTCGATATGTTTATCTATTATTTTTATTATTATAAGAAATATTTATTTTAATTATTTTTATTTAATATTTTACTTTAACTAAAATGTCATTATCGATATATTATCAAAATGTACGTGGCCTGAGATCCAAAACTCATGATATTCGTCTAAACACATCCTTGTGTGATTTTGACATTATTTGCTTTACTGAAACATTTTTAAATTCTTCTATAAATGATTATGAAATTTTTTCAAAAAATTATACTGTCTTGAGACGAGATAGGGACTCCTCTACTTCTGATAAATTGGACGGTGGCGGAGTGTTGTGTGGAGTAAAGAATGGAATTGATTTCATTCATAAACATGAGTGGTCCTCTAATGCAGAGGATATTTGGGTGACTCTCTACCCGTGTCGGAGTTCAAATTCTTCAAGACTACATTTATGTTGTGTCTATATACCTCCGACATGTTCTGATAGTCTTAACAAATTTTTGACTAAATTAACATCTATTATTAGTGAAGTGCCGAATGAAAAAATTTTAATATGTGGTGATTTTAATTTACCTCTCTTGCTTTGGCAATATACTGAACATAATACTTATCTCTTTGCACATAATACATATAATTTGATTTCTATGGAATTTGTTGATACTATGGAATACTGTAATCTTAAACAATATAATGGGGAACGAAATTCTAATGATAGAATTCTAGACCTTACATTAGCTAATTTTGAAACTGTTGGCGTTAGAAGATGTGACCCCCCTCTTAGCAAAATAGATCTTCATCATCCTCCATTGTTGTTGCATATAGACTTTGAAATGAATGATACTCTTAAACCAAATTTTAGAAATATTTACAACTTTAAAAAAGCTAACTATACATTAATAAATGAGAATCTCTCTTTAATACCCTGGCATAGTATTTTGAAAGATTTGAATATTGAGGATGCTACTGATAGATTTTATGTAATAATCAATGATACTCTTAGAAATTATGTACCCCAAAAAACTATTGGCGAAAAGTGTTATCCACAATGGTATTCTTTAGAATTGATTAGTTTAATAAAACAGAAATACAGAGCCCATAAAAAATTTAAAGAGACTAGAAATCATTTTCATTATAATAATTTTTCCTTATTGAGAAAACGTGTAAAACAATCAATTAATCTTTGTTATGCTAAATATATAAATGATACTGAAAAACAAATCCCATTAAATATTAAAAAATTTTGGTCGTATGTTTCTTCTGTTAAAAAAGAAAATATGCCATCTGCTTTAAGCTATGGAGTGAATTATTCTAGTAATGGCAAAGACATTTGTAATCTTTTTGCTGAATATTTTAATTCAGTATATTCTAATACCCAGGATTGTATCGTTAAGGATAGTCTTCAAACCCATGATTTTACTAATAATAATTTAGGAAATATTTATTTTGATGAAAGTGAGGTTTTTGAGAATTTATCAAAACTAGATGAACATAAGGGTGCAGGTTGTGATGGCATTCCATCTTTATTTGCTAGGAGGTGTGCTGCTTCTCTCTCTTTGCCTCTCGCATTGCTCTTTAATAAATCTTTAAGTGAGAGCACATGTCCATTGATATGGAAAAAGGCTCTAGTTGTTCCTCTTTTCAAGAATGGCATAAAGAGTAAGGTGGAGAATTATAGACCAATTTCTAAGCTTTGTGTCTTTGAAAAAATATTTGAGAAAATAATTTTTAAATATTTATTCAGTGCAGTAAAAAATTACTTGAGAGTTGAGCAGCATGGTTTTTTCCCTGGTAGATCAGTAGAAACTAATATAGTCTCTTATGTGGATGAAATTTTTAATTTAATGGATGAGAGATATCAGGTGGATGCAGTGTACACTGATTATACCAAGGCTTTTGATAAAATAAATCATAACATCCTTTTGATTAAGTTGGCTAACTTTGGTATTTGTGGCAATTTATTAGAATGGTTTAGATCTTATTTATCTAATAGAAGCCAATGTGTAGTCCTTAATGGTTTTTGCTCTAAATCATTTTCTATTTTATCTGGGGTACCCCAAGGTTCTCATCTAGGACCTTTATTATTTAATATTTTTATTAATGATGTGTCTTTATGTTTTAAATTTGCAAAATTTTCAATGTATGCAGATGACTTGAAAATATATGCTGCCATAAAAGGTCGTGGTGACTGTAAGTCCTTACAGGATGACTTGAATAGATTTTATTCATATTGCAGCAGCAATGACTTAACTTTAAATTATAAAAAGTGTTCCATAATTACATTTACAAGAAACAGAGATCCCTTTATTTTTAATTATTGTATTGCAAATGATCAAATTCCTCGAGTTTCAAATGTAAGAGACTTAGGTATAATCTTAGATAATAAGTTACTATTTGATGTCCATATCGATTATATTACTAAAAAAGCAAATAGAATGTTAGGATTTATGCTTCGTATTGGGCATCGATTTAAAAACCCTACTACATATTTTAATTTATATTTTAGTCTAGTGCGCTCTGTGTTGGAATTTGGCACTGTGTGTTGGACTCCACAATACGATGTGTATATTAATCGCATAGAGGGTGTCCAGAGGAGGTTTTTAACAAATGTCAATAGAAAATTTCCAAACAACTCTTTTAATCTTCCTTCTTTAGTGAAGAGAAGAAAGTATTATGACATGATATTTTTATTTAAAGCAATTAATCATATTTTCGACGCTCCTGTTATTTTAAATAGGCTCTGCTTCAAAGTACCTCTAAGGGATACGAGAAGTACTGACCTGTTTTATTCCCCTCAATGTAATACCAACGCGTCGAAAAACTCACCTTTTAATAGAATAAGTTTTATTATTAATAGCCTCTCTAAAAATGAAAACTTCCCGGACATCTTTTTGTGCGATTTAAATTATTTTAAGAATGAAATTAAAAATTATGTGTGAATGCTTATTTGTGTGAATGTTCTTATTTTTGTAAGTCTTATTTGGAGATTTTTATAATACTTGCAATACCTTATGTAGGTCACATAAGTACAAACTGCTTTTTTAATATATTTTTTTTATATTTTTATTTTCATTTATAAATTACACTGAGACTATGTAAAAATTATGGATGTATTCTATTTTTATTTTTTTATTTTATGTAGTGCTGCACAATAATTGGGATTTATTCCTGTCGTGCGGTCGATTGTATAAATGTTAAATAAAATAAAAAAAAAAATAAAATAAAATTAAAATCGGGCGGAAAAAAATTATATTAACAATAGATATAAGATAATCAGAATGGAAGTTTATTTAAAAATTATAAAAGATAATTGATGAGTGAACATGCTAATGATTTTATTTCAAGCAGGGGTGGGTAAACTACGGCCCCCGCCGGTCATATTAGGTTTGTTCGTTTCACTTGCCATGGTAAAAAGTGCAAAGCTACTAGAAGATCATTATCTAGATCAAAAGGTGCAAACGTACCCAAAAAGCCTAGAACAACAAGTGCAATTTTTGCTATCTGTTCGATTGAAGTCATGAACTTGCAAAATGAGTTAATAATGTCTTAATAACCTAACAACCATCAATTGACATTTTTCTCTTGGATTGTTTCGGATGTTTTATAACGTTGATCCTTAAATAATAAATAATGATAACAAAGAAAATTAATTTAAAAAAAAAAAGTGAAAATAATGCCTAAAACTTGCTAATCTTTTTTATTGTCGATAATATTTTAATCGAGGTGAATTGAGAGAAAATGGCGACCAAAGGTGGTCATCGACTAAAGTATTGGCGCTGAGATCGCCCTGCACAATTCACACTAAATTTTCAATTGAGTCAAATTATGCAGCAAATTCTACAATTTCTGAACCGGCCCAAATTTTAAACGAACAGAATGCAAGAGTATGATAGCTTGAAAAAAATTTAAACGAACAGAATACAGAGCAAAATGAGTAAATTATACTGCAACGGCAAGCGAAACGAACAAACCTATTATTCGGCCCGCGGGCACTTACAATATAGCGATCCATTGAATTTGAATTAAAGAAGGAAAAAAAGGCTTCATAAATCTATAGCAGTGAAGAGAGAGGAAAAAAATGTCAAAAATCCCCTTTTTTCTGGTGAGGAGACAACCCACAAATTGAAAAATGATTCAGAATCGTAGAAATCTTGAATATAATCTTCAAGTATGTCTTTATAAGTGCGTTAATAAATTATCGTTATTGATATACTCGAGTAAATAATATATGGTTTATGTGCTATTAGTCTCTTTATAGACACAGTGCTATGAAACATGAATTATAATCGAGATAATTGTCAAAATTCAATATATCAAATATATTATGAAGTGGTGAAACAAGAGGAGGCATTTACTTTAGAGATAATCGATAACAAATTCTAAATTTAAGGGGGAGTAGGTGCGAAGCTGTTACGCATGTTTTTGCCTAAAAGAGGAGGCAAAAAAAAAAACACCTATTACGAAAATTTGCCAAGAAATGTCAGAATGGTACCTAATAATCTAATACAATTGGTTGATTTTCATTGATCTTTTATCAATGATTATTTTATAAATGTTATGTCATTTATAAAAGCATAAAAATATATAAATATAGGCCAGATATAGACTAACAGGGGATCTGATAATACCGGCTGTTAGACTAGCCTGCCATCTTTTGCAAGAGTGCTGAACTATCTGACAGTTAATTATTAAATAAATTATCTAAACATATTTTAAATTTTTCTTAATTAATATGTGATTAATAATAATAATAAATTGATTTTTAAATTAAAAAAAAAAAATTTAAAATTAGTGAAACAGTTTTTTTTTTTTGTATTTGCTTGATAACAAAAAATTAATTTGCATTATTTTTTAATAAGTCATTAAAAAAATTATAACTTTCTGTTACAATAATCTCTTATAAATTTAATTCATTGAAAAATTCCTTATAATAGTCAATTATTTTTAAAAGTACTTTTAGACCCACTTCTCGACCCCCTTAATCAAGAGTTTTTCATAAATTAATTAAAAAATTATTCCAACACATATGGAAATAATTTTCAATTGCCTTGGATTCTCCTTTGCACCCTCTGACCTTTCACTTGAAACAATATCTCTCTCTGAGAGGGATTTTTTCCTCATCTCTCTCTATCTCTAACAAATACCTTTATAAAGTAATTCCTCATTTTATTCTCCAAGAATATATTAATGGTAATGTTGATAGGATCACGCACCATGCTTTATATTATTTATAATAGAGTCTGTTATCGTTTGCCATGATAATAAATGTCAACACAACTTAGCAAACATTTTCTTTTATTAAAAAAAAAGAGCTACAGGAGAGAGAAGGATTTTGTTGATCTAAAAATTCAAAGATTATTTAATAATAGTGTATTTGTAAAAAATGGAATTTTAAAATTGTCAATCTACATATTTAGTGAAATTTATTCACATATACTAAAAGGTTCAAATGTTCAACAACATTCTTTTTTTTTTAACACTCACACTTTTTTCCCTTTCACACTCAAACTCACACACACATACACCCAGTGTAAGCCATATGTGAGATTTATTATTGGCTGCATCCTCTTATAAAGCTAATATACACATAATGATTCAACTAGAGCCTACGACTGATTGATTCAATTTAAAGACTATAAATCTATTGGTTATACAAGAAAATTGAAGAACTAACTGCTTGATTGATACAAAGCAGTTTTCCTCTTAAGGTTTATAAAATGAATATCCTATATGGTAAATAAACATAACAGAAATTTGTTATTAAATGTTCATAATATTTCTATTAATTATCCGATGATTTTTTTTATATTCTCATATTTATTAATAGAATATAGAATATCTGTATTTAAAATAAATTCGAATTTCCAGCTCTCTGCCTTTTGGTATGGTGCAAATGCGATGAAAGGTTTATTCCAATATTTATGATTTAAAAAGAGAACAGGAAAGGATAAAAACATAGGTTTTAGTTATAGAAGGAAGGAACAAGGTCGTCAGCTGCGTCCGATGGACAAAAGCATTAAATTTCTTCTTTGCCAAAGGGCCTTTTGTGCCCACCTCACTATGATAGACGCAGACACTCATGATATTCATGAGCGAATTGGATTTCCACTCCATTTCCAGCTCTAATTATTTATTTAATGAGAGAAAGTAAAAAAAAGATGAAATAAAAAGTATAATTTTTGGATTGAGTAATTTTTTTTAATAAGTAATATAAAAAAATCTGGTGTGACTGGCGCACTGCACACAACTTTCTCTTACCTTCGGTAATCGAAAGTTGTGTTCTGTGCTTGTCACACCAGATTTTTTGTGTCGACATATATTTAGTTCCCGACAGTACGGAACATATGAATTCAGATGTAAAATTTATAAGTATGGGAAAATATTTATATTTTGTTACCATGGCAACCATTTCTCATATCTTTCCTATGAAATACAAGAGTAAAGTGGTCTTCAGAAGATTTCAATCACAAAATGAGAATATACATTTTAAAGAGAATCTAAAAAATAATTGATTTTTGAATTTTAAAAAAAATCGTTGGAGCAAATTTTGAGAAAATCGAAAAAAACTGAAAAAGTACATCAGTAAAGTACTAGTAATCTTTGGCCGATTTTGATTAAAAGCTTATTTTCCGGTCCCGGGGGTGTTTAACTTAAATATAAAATTTCAGCCTCATAGCTCAATTCCTTCATGCTTAAAATTGAACACACACACACACCCACACACCCACCCCACACACACACACCCACAGACAGACCATGTCGCGAAAACCACTTTTTTGGATTCAGGGGACCTCAAAACGTGAAGATCCATCAAAATCTCGACATCGAATTTTTGACATGAATCCAATACTTTCTCTCTATATATATATTACATATAACATAGGTAAGAGAAAGTAAAAATTTATATAGGGAATTTGGTAAAACTATTTAGCTTGACAAGGTCAAGTAGTTTTAAATAAAAAAAAAATTGAGCTAATTTGAATCAACAAAATATAAAATAACTTTTTTATAATGACTAAAGTGCGGCTACACACGTAAGTGCAAGCTTGACAAGCATGCACGTGCAATATTTTTGTACAAGCAAACTGTAGCGTTTGTAGGAGAATTTTGCACAAGCATTTTATTTGTGCAAGCCACTTTATGCTCGATTGAATTATAATCATGCGCAAGCAAAACTCTGCGCCATTTTATAGACGTCTTGACATTTGATATTTATTCAATCTATATTAATTCATTTAATATTTCAATTTAAATATTAATATTTATTGAGTCTCTGTTTAAAGAAAGTGATATCTTCGAATAAATAACCTTTTGTTTCGCTCATTTTTAGGTTAATTTTCGGTATAAGCTGTTGCTTGCACAAGCATGCTTGTGCCATGTGGTGCCGCATGCTGGTACAAAAAGATTGCACATGCATGCTTGTCAAGTTTGCAGTTACGTATGTAGCCGCCTTAAGAAAACTACTTTCTCTTATTTTATTGAGGTGGTAGAATTTCATCTTTTAGGATCGTTGTTTATTTAACCAAGTTGTTTCAAGTACGAAAACAAACAAACATCTCAGAACTCTCATCTCAATCTTCGAGGACCAATTCACTAGTAGGAAATTTACTGAACCATCTAACGACATTCAGTAAAATTGTATGAAAATATGACCTAAACTTAATTTCGAAATTTCTTGGTCACTTTTGAGTCAAAACATTGTTACGAAATGAGGATTATTCAACAAAAGTCATTCTATATTAAGCAAAAAGCATCCAACTTTAAATGCATTGCTATACAAAAAAAAAAAAATTCTCACTGCTTCGAATATTATCTGAAATCTTTAAAGAACTCTTATTGAAAATCACGTGAAAAGAAGAAAGTGAACGTTGAAATCTTTAATGTGAAATGATAAATCATTTATCTGAAATATATAATTCTTAACGTGACCTAAGAGGAATAAGGAAAAATCATTTCATCTACAACCCCCAACTATCTGACTCAATTTCCTCTCTTAAAAGATTTCCAGGTCCATAAAGAAAAATCGATTCTTTTCAAATAGTATTTGAAGATAAATATCATATAGAATAGAGAGAGAAAGAGAGGATAACAAATATAAGAGAGCTCTCTGATTGTATAGAGGTCATCTTAAATTATATCAAAATGAATGGGTTAAAAAATCAAAAGATGCGAAGGTAAAAAGAACGAAAAATTTATGTAGCTTTAAAGGTACACTGTGAAAAAAATTTTGTTGATATTACAATTGTGTAGGAAGCAAATTATATAAACAAATACATACTAAATTTAGTAAGTCTTTGCAAAAACAATTTACAAATTTTTATGTTGATAATTAATCTAATACTGTTATCCAGGCCGACCACGCATTAATAATGGCGAGGACAGAAGAAGAAGAAGAATATAATACTGTTATCCAGGCCGATTTATTTGTATAATTTTGTTTAAATAAATTTTTATCGAACTGACTGGAGATCCAAATCCATTCGAATCCCTTTACCAAGGTTATCAATATTGACAATGTCAACATTTGTACCCTCTCATAGAGCATCTGTTAGAACTTGGCTTAGGATTGACATTCAACTTGACTTTTTATTTAATTCCAAGAGAAAATAATGAAATTTAAAAAAGGTATTGTCTAAATCCTCTCGAGATTGGCATTGTTAAGCAAGACAAAAGTCAAGTATAACTTGGATAGGTTTTTTTTTCATTAACTCTATTATGCATGAATTTACTCTTTTGAAATAATTTTATTCAACTTTTATTTGTTAAAATAATTATCGATTTTTACTTTCTCTTAGCCTATATATGAAATATATAGGAGAGAAAGTATTGCGATCATGTCAAAAATTCGATGTCGAGATTTTGATGGATATACATGTTTTGAGGTCCCCTGAGTCCAAAAAAGTGGGTCCCGCAAATTGGTCTGTGTGTGTGTATGTATGTGTGTGTGTGTGTGTGTGTGTGTGTGTGCGTGTGTCTGTATGTGTGGACAGATTTTTAGCATGAAGGAATTGAGCTACCGGATTGAAATTTTATATTTAACTTAGGTACCTTCCCACACGCTCAAAATAAGCTTTTGAACAAAATCGGCCAAAAAGTACTAGTACTTTACTGATGTACTTTTTCAGTTTTTTTCGATTTTCTCAAAATTCCCTCCAAGGATTTTTTTTAAAATTCATAAATCAACTATTTTTTAGATGCTCTTTAAAATGTATATTCTCATTTTGCCGTTGAAATCTTCTGAAGACCACTTTACTCTTGTTCTTCATAGGAAAGATAGAAATGGTTGCCATGGTAACGGAATTTAAATCTTTTTCTTTTTATTAGATTAAAAATCAATTATTATTTAAATTCCCATTTTTTTTAAATTTATTTGTGTCTTTAATTGTTTCAAAGAAAACATATATGTCTCTCTCTCACTTGCAAACATTATCGTCTCTCTCTACTCTTTTTAAATTCCCTTTCCACCTTATCTTCGCATAGGAACAATGTTAATTTCCTATAGGGATTTGTATGTTAATTTCGATTCAAAAGGGGGTCCCCTTTAGAACTTTTTAGGCATTTAAAATTTTATTTTCCAATTCTTATGAAATTTTGTATTTATTTACGATTCTATATTGTGTATAAAATGTCCAAATATGAGATTAAAATTTTGAAAAATAACCATAGTTTATTTGAAGCAGTCAACATTTAAAATGCAAGTTTGAAACTAAGGTGCTATCGGAAACTAAATATATCTCGACACAAAAAATCTGGTGTGACCAGCACAGTGCGCAACTTTCTCTTACCGAAGGGTAAGAGAAAGTTGTGTGCTGTGCGCCAGTCACACCAGATTTTTAATTTTATCTTATCTACTGGTACGTTGCATAGGCTTATAGAATATAACAATAGGCCTATATAAATAAAATTAAAAACTCGATTGATTAAATGCTAAGGCTGAACGCAAACCAATTGAGCAAAAACGCTCAATGATAAAACATTTTTGAAGAATCATGTTTTTTCAATGCTTTTCTATGGGTCAACGCACACCGATTAGGCAAAACACATTTGGGCATGATTCGACATCATTGAACAAAATGTTTTGCCATTGAGCAAAAACGCTCAAGACAAAACATTAGATCTAGATATCTAGACCTTATTCCTATAGCCTACTAAGTGAGTAGAAATATACTTCGTTTGTATGAAAAATATGATGCTTTGTTTCAGTGATAAAAATAAATATTGATTAGATGACATTAAAAATAGATAATAAATTTAAAGAGAGAATTTTATTTATTTATTTATTTTTTTGAACAATTTAATATTATTCTAAAACTATGAGAATAACCAGATGTTGTTATTAAAGTATTATTTATTTACATAAGTAAATTAGGTTAATTGAATTTAAGTATTCATTGAGACTTTATTGCCTATTATACGTATCGCATAATCGTTTTTGTAATACAATGTGGCTAAAAAAAGGGAAAATAAATTAATTAATAGTGAGAGTATTCAAATATTAATAATAACGAAATGCCAATGTCATGTATCCTCCGGGAAGGTAGGCAGCCTAAATGACTAAAAGATATTTCGATTAATTGTTCCAGAGATCTTCCAGTTTTATAGAGCAATTAAACCAGAGAGAGACTCGCCGCCTGATTGCACGCAACCAACGCGATCTATGCGAACTGCATACACTCTAATAGGGATGGAAAAGTCAACTCTGACTTTGGTCAAGAATCGATCTTTTAATGAATAAATTCGACTTTTTTAGAATCGAGTTGAAACTCAAGTCGATTAGAATCGATTTTCCCTGGACGACTTCGACTTTTTTCTTACAATACTTAGTATCCGATGGTAATAGAGTTTGAAACGTTTTCAAGGATTGACTTTCATCTTTCTTTTAAAATCTGCACATAACACACCAATCAACACGCTTTCTAAGATCGGTTAGTAAAGATATGTGGCATTATTAATTCCTCAATTTTAATATTTTAATGTTTTATTTTGATACTAAACTTGCATATTTTATTTTAATGTTCGGTGCCATATCACGTGCAATTTCTGGATAGATTATTTTATTAAAAATATTGAAAACAATATTTGTGTGTGTTATATAATATTTATTGAGCCTCTCCTAAGCATGAGTTAGAGAGTCTTTAAAGTCGACTTTCAGAAATGATCAATTGATTCCGAGAATCAAAAAAATCAAAAAATATCAAGTCGATTCCAAAATTGAAAATCGACTTTTCGAGCGCCTTTTCCATCACTACACATTAATTTTTATCATGAATGAATAACCAACACTAAGTTAGTTGTCAAAAAAAATGCATATGTGACCGTCCACATGAAAAGGTACCAAATCTTCATCGAGGTCAAAATATGCTTATGCTTTCTGTACAGAACACATCCTGCTGAGCAAGCCGGTATTTTTAGAATTTTTTATCATTTTTTTGTGTGGAAAATATGAATTTTTAATTTTTTTTTTTTTTTTTTTTGAGAAAAATGAGTTTAAAGTCTGTTTGGTTTCTTTTCTCTTATCTCACCTTTGTCTTGTTTTTTTCAATTCTTTTAGCCTATATAAAAAATACATCGATTCTGATGAATCGAATTTCATCATATAAGATGAAGAACTAGAGAATCGGAATCAGTAACATAAAAAATCGATTTTTTTTTAACTTTTTTAGTAAATCGGCTCTCCTGAAAATTTAGCCTAGTGAAGATTTGGTACCTTTTCATGTGGACGGTCACATATATGGACTCTTACTGGCGACAAAGCAACGGCATTAAAGTGCAAGTTATTCAAAAAATGAATTTATAAAAAATTTATTAAAATACTAAAGGGCACTTGTAGTTTAATCTTATTTACTAATTTTTAAATTTTTAATTATTTCGCATTTGACAAGAACACGCTTTCGCGTATGTTTTAAATTATATAACAGATCTTAATGACAAGCGTGGTCCAGAAAAGAGAGAGAGAGCGGCACAAAAAATAATATTAATTATTTCTTTCCCATCAACTGTCTTCTTCTTTGGCCGTTTTTAATTTAATGAAGAAAAAGCATGGAAAAAAAGGCGGCTCGCAAGTAAATTAAAGAATTCAATTAAAATTAATTTGATAAAGGAATTTCTAAATTATATTTCAAGCATGCAAATTGATTTTAATTCGGCTAACTTTAGAGGATGACATCTTGAAATAAATATTTGTAAAATTATATAAAAAAAAATAATTTTATTAAGCCCCTGGGCCATGGCATACAGGTAGAAATATCGCCTGCTGCGGTTATCTTGCCGTTCCGAAGAAATTTTTCTAAATTATATTTACTATCAATTCACTGGATGTCTGAATAGCCTCAGATGCCGGTAAATTGCCTTGAAAAAATATATAAACCGCCGTGTATTTGAATTAACACTAAAAGAAGTGAAACTTCTATGCAAAATTCACACGCAACAAATGAAATTGGTCATATTTGTTTATCAGTAGACTAGCTATTGAATTTTTGATTTAAAAAATATTAAACTAGTTGTCGAGTTATAAATATGTTAAAAGTCTAGACGAGTAAACATCCGCTTTTTCTAGTTCTCTGGTGACCTCGTCATACATCATAATGCACGTATTCGACTAATTCCGGAACCTTAAACCCTATTGAACATGAGAAAATAAATTTCTTCCGAAAAGTCTCAATAATTATTTTTTAAATATGGGGCTTTTATTTTTGGCTGCTCTTAATTGATCCTTTTCCTGTGAGGGAGGTCCTGGGCTTGATTCCTGGAGGTTATGGGATCATCAAGAAAGAAAATACAAATTGTTAAATAGAATTTATAAATTTTTCGATACGAGAAGATTCTTAAAGCAGAAATCAGGATCACATAAAAATTTATAGTCTATACACAGTTCATGTTACCTGTTTTTTTTTTTTTTTTATCTCTACTAAATAACATAGTAAGTTTTTATTTATTATATAATAATATAAATATTTATACTATTGAAATTAATTATATTCTAAATTTCAATTAAATATTTATATTTCCATATAATATCTGTGTATATATCACTAGATTATATAAAATCCAGAAAGGTCAGAGGTAATAGGGACAAACTTATAAACTTATTAATTTATGAATTCAATTCTATTTATTTATTTATCTCTAGATTAATTAAAAAATTCCAGTCAATGTTTTCATTTTTTTTTGTTTAAATATATAGACCTATCGGTACGTGTAATAAATTACGTATATTCAGAAATATTTTATTGAAACTACGACTATTTTTTCTTAATTTTTGAGAATTTTTAAAATTTTTCTTTTGTAATCGGTACTTTAATTATTTCAATTATATTACAAAAAATACTTATAATCTATCGACATGAAAAAAGGCGGGCTACGCAGATAGTTATTTATAAATGCGATAACTGTTACCCAACTATATTTATTTATCTCAAATAAACCCAAAATACAGGGTCTATTTATTGAAAATTATTTGAAAAGATCTCATTCTTTTCGTGAATATGAATTTTATGTACAAGTTTCACTAAGTAGAGCAAGAGTCACCACAATTGTTTCGGTTAAGCAATACCAAGCGCGACCAAACCTCGGGTTGGAGATCCTGATCAATTCAAATGAGATTGTCACAGAATGAGTGGGAGAATCGTTGTAATAATTACAAATAAACCACAGTTAAACAGAAAGACGAATAAAAATCGACGAAACAGAATTAATATTTCTTAAGGTGCGCGTCTCGAAAAGCCCTTAGAAGACGATTCACTACCAAGTTACTCTAGGCGGCAAGAGATGGCGTTAGTTTTTCCCATAGGGATACAAGGAATTTATTCCATTTCATTGTAAAGATTCCATCTAATTAATTAAGTGTAAAAAATTAATTATTCTTTAACACAATGATTACGAATTTAATTATCTATAAGATATAGAGCAAATTTTTTAAAAATATCTTTTATTTAATGCAATTAATCTAAAAAAAAAAATTTTTCGAAAATCAAAAAAAGGGCTTCTATAAGTTGTAAATATTTTAAATAGCTTTAATTTAGAAAAAACTTGGGGTCGGCAGCTTCAAAATTGTGGCCGCTGGAATCTCCCAAAATTAGCACCCCGAGACGCGCACCTTAAAGGCAATTTTTGGTTTAAAGCTAATAAGAGACTAGAGAAGATCCCCTTGAGTTGAGTTGTGTTTTGGACATGAGTGAGGAGAGAGAATTCGTCTGTCGGTCCGTCCCTTTGGGTGAGCCGTGCGTTTTAGACCTTAAGGGTCCTTTGGGGGTTTTCCTCTCTATGCCAGTCAGCCTCGGTCAGATAATTCGAATCATTCCCATTAACATTCGGCCACCTGCTCTCTCCTAAATTCGAATTAGCGAAGATGAATGGCCAATTTAGTTAAAATAAAAGGATCCTAGTTAATTAGAGAATGTGATGGCTTTAATAATCAAGATAAATTATTTAAAAAAAAAAAAAAATGGAAATTACGTTTCTATTTCGGAAACTTATAGAGGCCTATTGGTTAACCAATTAATTGAAATAAGGATTATGTCTAAATCCCAAAAATAAGTAATTTAATTTAGCCATTTAAGAAAAATAAAAGTACAGGAATGTGATCAAACTATTAATAGGTTAATACACTCATTTTAATACAATGAAAAACAACACTGTAAAAAAAAATTTGTATTTTACAATTGTGTAAGAAGCTAATTACATAAACAAAAACATACTAAATTTATTGTCTTTGCAAAAACCATTTACAAATGTATTGAAATTTTCAAAAGCCGTTTGAAAATTGGAGTGCAATTACATACTCTATTTTTTCGAAGAAAATTGTAATTTTAAAATGTTTTTTTGGTTGTAAATATTTGAACGCATAAATTTGTAAATTTAGCAGGCGAATACATAGTAGTTATCAGTTTCAAGGCAAATTTGTAAATTTGGTCTTCCAAAACCCACTAAAATAAAAAATAAAATCTCTATATAATAAATAAATAAATAAAAAAACAAGAACCATGAGAGTATTTTTGAATCTGAAATTTTTTTTTATTTAACTTTAAGGCACGAATGAATAGAAGCTGTTTCACTATTAAATAGCCCATTTCAAACTCTATGTATGCCATCTTGTAGGTATATATCATTTTGATAAGGGTTTTGGCCTTCATTTGAATCCTCTTCGCATCGCATATGGATGATTTAAAGTTTCCTGACTAGCATAAAGTTTGAGAAAGGTTTTCTAGATAATTAATTAAAAAATGAAATTAGCTTAAAGATTTAATTTAAAAAAAAATTTCATTTCATTAAATTCATTGAACCGTATAACTTTCGCAGTTTAAACTAGAGTCATCAGACCAGACATCACATGGTCTATATTTCCATTCGAGCGTTTTATTTGAAATTAATCAAGTTACCGTTTCGAAAATATATGGACAAGTATTCTTGTATACAAGTTGCTTTTAAAACAATGAAGGGTTACCTCTCTCAAAAGGGACATTTTTTACCCCGGAAATAAGATTCATAGGAGGGTAGCACACCATGAGAAAATGCAGCTATAGTTTTTTCTTTATAGACTATATTTATTCAATTTACACACTTCACATATATGTAGACTATATATTAGGAACCGACCGAATATTCGGTTTCGGCCAAAAAGTAGCCGAAACTTTCGGCCGGCCGAAACCTGAGTCTGAAAAGAGATGGGATGAGACGCGCATGCAAAAAAAAGGTCAAATGATTTGCAAAAGCGGAAAAAAATTTAGTCTCCCTAAAAAAAAATTTTCCGCTAGGGGAAAAAAAATTTCAGAAAAAAAAAAGGTAAAATGATATTAATTTTTTATAGAAAATACAAGTTTCGGTTTCGGCCGAAACTAAGATTGAGGCCGAATATTCGGTTTCGGTTTCGGCTGAAAATCTTGTTTAGGCCGGACCCTAGTATATATTTAATAGGCCTATATAAGGGTAAGGATCAGATAAAATTCACTAGGGCACATTCATAGACTTTTGCCAGCTATGAAGATGGTTCAAACAAGAAACCAAAACGTCAGTTGTGTAAATTGAATAAATATAGTCTATATATAAAAAAAAAAAAAAAAAAAAACTATAGCTGCATTTGCTCATGAGATGCTACCCTCCTATTAAATATTACATCACAGCTATACAATTGCGTTAAAAATGACATTTAAGCCTTGATATTTCCAAGAGTGAGTTTTATTATAGTATATATGTAGTATTACACTACAAAATTCATGACGTATCTTTTTTTAACACGAGTGGTTTATTTCGCCCGAAACGCTGCCCCAGGCGAATAAAATATATAAATATCATGACGAAAATTGTCTTTCAATTAGATTTGGCTCTATATATATTGAATAGCTGCAATATTATTATATCCGTATCGATGGCTTCCGGCGGACAATCAAAACCAGGAAGCCATCTATCCGAGAGCTAGATTGCTTGGCTTGCTTTTTTTTTCTAAATTTTCTTTTATATTATTATAATTATTTTTTAGTTACATAATTATTATTATAAATAAAAAAAAAAGATAAAACCAACGCTTTTTTTTAAAAGATTTCGTTTTCTTTGAAGAAACCCCAGGAGGAAAGGAAATTCACCTCAACTCTTTTATCTTTTCAACTTTTTTTTTTTTTTTGTTTTATTTAAAAAAGTTATTCAAATGGAAACTTATTGAAATGCATTGATGTAATGAGAAAGGAATTAATGATCTCATTTTGGACCTCTTTATATAGGAATTTGTTACTTAATTCAAGAGATGTTTTTAAAGTAGTACTTTACTTTGAGAGAGCGAGAGAGAGAGGGGTGTTGACTGATAAAATTGGTCCAATCTCAACATTTGGTTTTCATTCAGGTTGAATAAATGTGGATGTGACACAGTGAATATCTATAAATATTCCCCCTGGCTTGTTTCAAAATAACCTCGCGATCGATTTAGGGCAAAAATTTCCATTTTACCACATATAGAAAGGAAGAGGTTTATTTTGGAAGAGAGCCAACGCAAATAAATTCAAATACTGGATAATTGCCTCTACCTCAATGACTTGTATACGATGGTTTTTTTTCAGTAGAGCAATTGTTTTGTTTTAACTTTAAAAAAAAAAAAACTCAAAAATTGTTAAACTACATCGATTGCTTTACAAAGTAAAATAATTTATTAATACAATTTAATAGTAGAGTTTTGCTAATTCGTACTTAGATCCTCCGGCACTTCTTGCCACTTCTTCGGGATATCGCAGCAAAAAAAAAAGAAGTAATTTACGAAAACAAAATGTCATTACAGACATTTTCAAGAGATAAATATTAAATTTTGCATTAGTGTGAGGTGGTTAGCTGAGAGGATCTTGTAGTAAGGGATGAAAGAAAGAGCAGTTGCAGCTAGTTTATATTTCGTTTTATTAGTCACTTCAAGCCGACGTTTCGATCAGATATACGACCATCCTCAGGGCTGAAGTATGTCAACAAAACTCCTCAAAAGGTCGGATGGTGCAATCAAGTAAAAATTGTTTCGCCATTAAATATGGACCAATCGCTATGCGAGTCAAGGCTAGATCTAGCCTTAATGAATGTTAAACTCCATAAAAAAAGCAAACGCGTGGGGTCGTAGGACCTTCGGCAGGAACGAAGTTCCTCACGCCTTTTCTTCAACTCAGAATATAATTTAATATGTTTAATATTATTTAAATAGACGGAAAGTCCGCCTTCGGTGTCTAGTCAGGGGGCAGCGCCCGGTGGAACCTCTTGCTCGCTTTCGGCGTAGATAGAAGGAAATAAAGAGAAGGTGGGCGTGGCCTCGCTAAGTCCTCGGCTAATCTCGCCTACCTCCGCCTTCGCTCGGGCGCTGGGAACGCATTTTTGTTACGTTCCAATCTCCTTCCAATTCACCCTGCGTAAGCCGCGTTAAAGAACTTCGTTCCATAGAGGTAAATGTATAATATCTGAGGAGAGGGTTGGCCACTGCAGCTCAACACGTAGTAGCTATTTAAAGGCAGGCTTCCACGTTACGTCTTTTTGTACGTTTTGTCGGTCATGCAAAACGGGAGGAAACATTCCCTCGTTGAGCACGGAGGAGGCCCAGTTGCTTTCTGTTAAATTCAATATCATATCGGTGTAACATCTGATAATCAATGGCGTAACTATATTGAACGGTTATCATCAACAGATTTTTATAACATTTATTATTTCTTTTAATGAGGAAATTTGTGAATCACGAGGATATCCTTCCGCTTAAAACTTGACATATTTTATCCAGATCTCATTTAACTTTAAAAAAACAAAAACAAGATTCGAATTAGTTTAAAATTTTATTAATTCAGTGGAAACTGTGAAATCTGAATTCCAAAGTCCGCTTCCAGGCTTTTCTAACTCTATTAATGTACCTTTTGATGCTAATCCTATTGTATTGTGTTAGAAACAAGTTGAAACAAAAATAAAATGAAATAAATTTAGTCAGTCAGTGTGAGTTCAGTTCAATTGGAAAATCTTTTATGATTTGCAAATGAAATTTGAATTGTTTTTAATCTTTTCTGGTGGAAAATTAATCTGAATAAAATCATAAATATCGATGATATATGATCGTATGATGATAAAGAATTTAAAAGGGATAAGAAAAATGAAGCAAAAAAAAAATAAAAAATAAAAGATAATCTGGAGAACAGATGTTCACTTCGTTTTGCGAAATGTTTTCTTTTCCATGAGAAAACCTTACAAGGGATATTTCAAATAAAAAATAATCTTGAAATAAAGGATATGTTAAGCCAATAGGGGGTTTCAAAACCTTTTCAGGTAAAATAATCAAAATCATGTAATAATAATAATTTAAATAGAATGGATTAATTAACTTTAAAAATTGGACTAGAAAGAGGTCTAAATTCGGGCTAGTAGGTCATTTTTAGACTAAGTTATGGTTTTTGAATGAGGCAGACGATTTAAGGTGTCTTACAAGTTAGATATTGCTGTTAGTTAAAGGAGATGAAGATAATGTTTTCTCAAGAGGTTAGTTCCAAAGGAGGGGGAAACTAAAGATAATGAGTTTTCATCAACAAATTCTACAAATTTTTAGTGTTAGACCCACTTTCAAAATCAGCAATTTCGATAAATAAAAAAAAAATTATTATAGACTTTGCGATGGAATTTAAGAGACGTGACAGACGCGCAGACCGACACTCTACAATTATACATATATAAATTTTCTTTTCATAGTTAAGAAAAGGCGAGGGTCAGCTGGCGGGGGCAAAGCCCGCGAAGCGCGGCTAGTAATAATAATAAAGGCTAGAAAGAAAAAAGGAAAATTTATATGAAAGGTAGTGGTGTTAATTAATACTTCTGTGTAGTCTCCTCTCTGATAAGAATCTCAGAGAGGAAAAACGGAAAAAAATTGCTCGAAAATTTAATTGAATAAATAAAATTCTTGCTGATTAATCTCAATAGAGTAAAACAGTTATCTGGACCACCACATCTTTTTATTTAATATTCTATATAATTTTATTTTCCCGGACCTCCATAACGTAGATACTAAAATTAATTTTTTATTATAGAATTTTAAAAGGTAGCTAATCTAAAATAAAACGAAGAAGTTTTCCCTCTCTCATGATATTTATCGTATTTTCTATTATCTTTATGAGGGTTTTTTTTTTTAATCTAAAGTTGTAAGAGATATTATCTAGGTAATAATTAATTGGAAATTATTTTCATTTAGGGCTCATAAACATTCTCATTAAGACTTTTATTAGGAGTTTCAGAAATTTGTTATCTTCATTTTTATTCTATATTAAGTTCAAAAAATTTTGTTCCTGTACATATTCATATAGACCTAATTCAAAGCAAGCTCATCCGGAACAAAAAAAAAAAAAATTAAATAAATTCAATATATAGATTTATTTGTTTAAAAAACAAATGAAAAAGCCACCCTGAGTTTTTTATAGATCACGAAGTATAATATGAGCCATATCAAAAAAAAAAAAAATTGTTTATCACGATTATCTTCATTTGACGGCCAGAGACCCGGAAATTTTTCCTCATCTCTCTAAAAACAAACAAACGAACATTACATTCTCCTGTTTTAATTAGTTAAATGAATTTTTCCATCTAACTCAATTTATTAAATAAAAAAAAAAAAAAAATGATACAAAGTGGAATTAGAAGTTTAACTGGCGTTGGCATATGAAGGGTTGGTTGCTTTGACTTTTTTTATGTTAAGGAATTTCCTTTTATAACAGAGTGTTTACAAATTACTGCAACTTTTCTTTGTAAAAAAAAGGACATCTTTCATGGGAGAAAAAAAAATGAAAAGAAAAATCAGGAAGAAAAATAAATATTGTATATCATTGGGAAAAAAAAAATTAACTCAAAGTCAAGAAATTGGAAAATATTATTGTAAGAGATAATTTTAGTGAGACATTTTTTTTTTTTTTTTAATCTATCTTAAGCCTGAACGAATGCCAGGTATTTTATTATTTATTTTTTACTTTAATCGAGAGTTTATTTAAAATAATAATAATAATAATAATATTTTATTTATTTATTTTTTTAAGTTTTTTCAGCATCTGAGGTCATATAGAGTTTAAATATTTTAATTACAGTGTAAAAAATTTTTGTTGATTTTACAATTATATAGGAAGCAAATTACATAAACAAAAACATACTAAATATAGTAAGTCATTGCAAATGTATTGTAATTTTCGAAAGTCGTTTGAAAATTAGAGTCCAATTGTGGTAAAGTAGCAGATGCAGCCGAAACGTCTCCGGCTGATTGGTTAAGCATTCAGAGAATTTTATTTTTTGGCTACATCTGCTGCCACATCTCCTTTAAAAAATTTAATAAGACTTTGCAAAAACCAGTTACAAATGTACGAATTGTAATTTTCGAAAGCCATTTGAAAATTAGAGTGCAATTGTGTGGTAATTTTAGAATTCCAAAACTGCTTTCGAAAAAAATACAATTTTTAACGAAAATTACTACAATGTACGTATGTAAAATTACAATACATACTGTATTTTTCAAAGAAAATTGTAATTTTAAAATGTTTTTTTTTGTTGTAAATATTTGAACGTATAAAATTTGTAAATTTAGTAATCCAAAACACTAAAATTGAGATTTTTTTTACACTATAGTGTTTATATCATCATAATCATAAAAATGCATTAATTTAATTGATTCCTTTAATTTTGAATACGTCTTCTCTTCATCATTTCGTCAAATGAATAAAATTTAATAATACTGCTTAATACGTAGAAATCACAATTCAATTAATGCATTTTTATGCTTAGCTTTCTTTCATGATGTTATAGAGACAAAATTACTTCACAAGTAGAAACAAAACAAAATTATTTGCCGGCTACGGTGTCCCAGTTTTGTATTTTACATATTTGAAGGAGACTTTAGCGTTAAGTCAAGCATTTGCAACCGCCTATAATTTAACACCCAGTAAATTTAAAACATCCATAACTATAGAAACTTTAGTTATTTGTAGAACTGTTATCTCGCTAACCACCGTCAGTATGGATAATTTTGCGCTTTCGATATTTATTTTTGTACAAGTCAATTTTTTTATCATCTGAGGCATTTAGGCTTCCATATCAATTTAAAATAATTTTTAATCAATATAATTTACCTAAGCAAACGAACTACAAACCTTTAGGTCATGAACAAAAGATAAATAATGTAAATAAAAACTTTTTTTAATAAAAACATTTTCTTTCCTTTCTAAATTAATAGAGTGAATAAATCAGTATTAAGCCTATTCATATATATTAAATATTCAATAGATTAAATTGAATATAAAAAAGGAAACACCTTTTTTTAACTTTTTTTTTTTTATTCAATAAAACAAAAAACTTCTGAAGGGCGTTAATTTGTTGAAGATATACTTGCTTAAAAAAAGATTTGAATATTCATTTTCATTAAATAATTTCAATTAAAATGTACATAATAAATAAACGTGAAAAGTTCGATCATATCATTTTATTCGTCCCATCATCACAGCGTTGCTTGCATTTACCATAATTAATTTAGAGATCTAATAAGTTTAACTGTCAAAGGACTTTTGCCCTTTGAGCGTGTAATGGAATAATGCAGGTGCTGATATCTGTCTATTTTTGTTCCATTAAAAAAAAAATAACTTATTTAATGAAAAAATATTAATGAATATGGTACTTTGTCTTTAAAATTAACATATATATATAAGAGAAAGTAATAACGTGGTTGCCAAATTAATAACCTCAATCCCCACCCCACAGTGTCTGAGAGGTTTAAGATGGAGAAAAAATGATACCTTAAAAGTCAAGGGGTGTGGGTTCGGGTCCTCACATTAAAATCATTTGGTATAAATAAATTTTCCAGGGTCAAATAGTAAATACCCTTATAAGTAGTAATGAAAATTTAATGGCCTCAGATACCAAAAAACAAAGCATTTTTGTATCGGTTGTTCACTTAATTTCAAAACCTCTCATCAGATTTTTAGTTTTCAAAATCAGCTTTCTCCTAGAATTATTTATATACAGAGTGGTCTAAACTATAGGCCTATGTCAAAACGTATGGTATAAAAAAATCTGGTGTGACAAGCACAGAACACAACTTTCGATTACCGAAGGTAAGAGAAAGTTGTGTACTTACGTCTGTCACACAAAATGAAAAATATACATTTTAAAGAGCATCTAAAAAATAATTGATTTATGAATTTAAATCAAAATCCTTAAAGTATATTTTGAGGAAATAGAGAAAAACTGAAAAATTACATCAGTAAAGTACTAGTACTCTTTGTCCGATTTTTATTCAAAAGTTAATTCTTACTTGCTGGAATGGTTCTTAACTTAAATATAAAATTTCACCCTCATATCTCTTTTGTTCTTGAGATATATGTTCAAGAAAGATAAAAAAAATCTGGTGTGACTGGCGCACAGCACACAACTTTCTCCTTACCTTAATAAATAATAAAACCCTCGGTAATCGAAAGTTGTGTTCTGTGCTTGTCACACCAGATTTTTCGTGTCGACATATATTTAGTTCCCGACAGTACGGAACAATTGTATTCACTATGTAAAATTTATAAGTATGGGAAAATATTTATATTTTGTTACCATGGGAACCATTTCTCCTATCTTTTCTATGAAATACAAGAGTAAAGAGGTCGTCAGAAGATTTCAATCGCAAAATGAGAATATACATTTTAAAGAGCATCTAAAAAATAATTGATTTATTCATTTTAAAAAAATCGTTGGAGCAAATTTTGAGAAAATCGAAAAAAACTGAAAAAGTACATCAGTAAAGTACTAGTACTCTTTGGCCGATTTTGTTCAAAAGCTTCGTGTCACGTCCCATGGGGGTGCCTAACTTAAATATAAAATTTCAACCTTCTAGCTCTTTTCGTTATTGAGATATTTTGTTCACAGACAGACACACAGACAACCATGTCGCGAAAACCACTTTTTTGGATTCAGGTGGACCTCAATACTTTCTCTCTATATACTGTATTTCATATATAGGCTAAGAGAAAGTAAAAAGAAGGGTAGAGGGGATCTAAATAAGCAGATTTGGTATAGGGTGCCGCCTTGTGCCGGTAGAGAGCGCTGATGAATGAGGCGAATAAAATCCCTTCGTTAGCTGGATTCATCATTTCCCGCACGGATCTCGAGCAGCAAGCATCGTTTCATCAATCTGTGTGCGATTTTGACATCTTCCAATGCTTGTTCCTCGTTTGGAAGCATAAAACGACCTACTCGTGCTCCCTGACCTTACATTTTTGACATAGTTTAGGACCACACTGTTTACTATAGCCTACTGTATATTATTTAATTTTTCGGTAATTACAACGTATGCATCTGGAATTAGCATAATTCTAGCTCGAGCCCCGCAAAAATTTTTCAACATTCCAATTTCTCTTCCTACGATATAATCTCACCACCAATCTCCGAGCACAAAGGGCGAGAGCCCAAGAATCGGTAGGGAAACCTTAAAATTAGATTCAATATTTTAGAAGACCGCATTCAACATTGTTATAAAGAATATTAAGAAGGATAATTTTAATTAAAATATATCTTACAGCCAGAAGGAAACCTTATGAGCAATTAGACTCTTTGATATGAATCTCCTTTTATTTCTTTTTCATTATTATTGTAATTGCCCTAATAAATTAAAGAGCCTGTTAAATTACTGGAGCTCTTTGGAGGGTTTTAATTTTTTATTTGCACATCGTTTAAATATTTTAATTTAATAAACATTAAACTTTTGAAATTGCCTCCTTTCAAGTCAATTTAATAGTTGAGATTTATATATGAGCTAATTTCAACTGGACCACGTTTTTGTTTCTGCGATGTTTTTCTGAGATTAAAAGAGATACAGTAATATAAATTATCTCGTTTATGGGTCATAAACAATAAACGGCATAGGTTAAAGTTAGTGTTTGATTACTTGAAGTTAGGCAACCTAAATGACCAATTTACTAATGGATTTTTCGATTTATTGTTCCAGAAACTGTAGGCCTATTGTTAATTTGTATGGAGTTTTGAATCAATGAATCGAAAAATGTTTTAGTAATTTACCTAGTTTCCAATAAACTAATAGTTTCTGTAGCTATAATATTCATTGGTTGTTAGATTTCAAAAAGAATGAGTATCCGAAAGGAGGCACTGATAGTTGCAACTTGGATATTTTTTTTTAAACTTGGTTTAGAGATCTTTTCATAGAAAATGGAATCCTTTTTGGAGACCTAAAACGGAAAGCAAAATTTTTGATGACTTTCCCTTTTAGTTGATATTATTGCCTTTTAACACGAAGCTCTGTTTATTTTAAATAGATGTGCAAAAATAGAAATATCAATAACTTTGGATATTACGATCATCATATTTTGTTATCAAGCCAACGCGCGCATATTCCAAAATAGATTTATATAAAAAAAGGTTCATTCTCCTAGAGAACATTTGCGACGTTTTAATATCATGTAAATATTTCGCTTGGCAAAGGAAGACATGTTTCTTTCGATGATTGATATTCTTCTTCTTTGGCTTATTTTTTTCACTATTTGAAATCCTTTATTTGAACGATTTATTTATTTAGAAATTGATCGAAAATTTCAACAAATTTTGTATAGATATACAGTGCGCGGAAAAAAAAACTAATCTATCTTAATGATACTGTAATTTATTAAACATTTTGTAAGAAATATCTTAAACATTTCTAAGTAAATTTAACACAAATCCATATCATTTTAATAAATAATTAAAATTTAAATCAAACAAAAAAAAATGTTCAAATTTTTTTATTAACGCCAAAATAGTCTTTCCATTTCAGTTTTTCTCTGCCTATTTTATTGGAAATTCTTATAAAAAGAAATTTTTTAATTAATATCCAACAAAACATATCGAGATTATGTTCATTTGTCCCTCAAATTGAAAATCTACATAATTTTCTTTATTTTATTTAAATTGTATTAAATTGATTAAAATGATTTGTATTTGTGTTAAATACTTAGAAATGAATAAGATATTTTATTAAAAATGTTTCTTAAATTAGAGTATCATTAAGATAGATTAGAACCAAGGTTGGATTAGAACACGTCTTTTTAAGAAGAAACAAAGTGTTACGTTTTTTGACAAAGTGGACATTGAAATTTAGTTTTATTTTCGGAATCTTTTTAAACAATATTGTGCAAAAAATAAAATATACTAGCTTTTGACGCATTTTGAAAATTCTCTAGCAATATCTCAGTTCATTAACCTATACCGGTACAGTATTATTAGTTTCATATTGAAGTAAGTTACTTTAAAAAAATAACTAGATGCCTTGGTTGATTCAGCATCTAATATTGTATAATAATAATTTATAAAGGTCAGAGAAATTATTGAAGGGCCTTTGAAAATCTGAACTATGATCCCTATTAGGCTTTTGGCAGCCAGCCATATCGCGTTGATTATTTTTTTTTTCTCTATTTGCTTTAAACTAAACCTACCATTTCCTCGGCATCTGCTTTTTATATTTATTTATTGAACTTTTTTTTTTTAATATGATTTTCAACAGATTCTTAAAATAAACTAAAAATAATTCTCCACGATAAAATAACGTGTTTATATTTTCAAGTGCATTTTGCCGCATTCCCTTCGACTGTAATGTCAATCACAATCAAGAACCTATTGAACCAATTTTTTTTTCGATTAGATCTTAAAAGATTTTGAATACGATTCTTCTAATAGATTTCCAAAAGATTTGGTTTTCCAAAACTAAAAATTATTCTTATTCCTAATTTCTACCAAAAGACTCTTATTTTAAATAAACTCAAATCTATACTGAATGAAACAAAGGTCTGTTAATTTTGAAAAAAAAAAAAAAAAAAATTAATATGCACAAGTTTCGGAATTAGTTACTAATGTTTCGCTGTACAGCTGTACACTGTAAAATAATTTAAATTTTAGTATGTTTTGGAATATTAAATTTACAAATTTCCCTTGTAAATGATAACTACTTTGCTTTATCTAATAAATTTACAAATGTATGCGTTCAAATATTAATATTTACAACAAAAAAAAAAAAAAAAAAAAAAACATTTTAAAATTACAATTTTCTTCGAAAAACAGAGTATGTATTATAATTTTACATACATTGTATAGTAATTTGTATAGTAAAATTGTATTTTTACTTTCTCTTACCTATGTATATATGTAATATATATATAGAGAGAAAGTATTGGATTCATGTCAAAAATTCGATGACGAGATTTTGATGGATCTTCACGTTTTGAGGTCCCCTGAATCCAAAAAAGTGGTTTTCGCGACATGGTCTGTCTGTGTGTATGTGGGTGTTTGTTCAATTTTAAGCATGAAGGAATTGAGCTATGAGGCTGAAATTTTATATTTAAGTTAAACACCCCCAGGGACCGGAAAAATAAGCTTTTAATCAAAATCGGCCAAAGAGTACTAGTACTTTACTGATGCACTTTTTCAGTTTTTTTCGATTTTCTCAAAATTTGCTCCAACGATTTTTTTTAAAATTCAAAAATCAATTATTTTTTAGATGCTCTTTAAAATGTATATTCTCATTTTGTGATTGAAATCTTCTGAAGACCACTTTACTCTTGTATTTCATAGGGAAGATAGGAGAAATGGTTGCCATGGTAACAAAATATAAATATTTTCCCACACTTATAAATTTTACATCTGAATTCAAATGGTCGGTACTGTCGGGAACTAAATATATGTCGACACAAAAAATCTGGTGTGACAAGCACAGAACACAACTTTCGATTACCGAAGGTAAGAGAAAGTTGTGTGCTGTGCGCCAGTCACACCAGATTTTTCCAAAAACAGTTTGGGAATTCTAAAATTACAACACAATTGCACTCTAATTTTCAAAAGGCTTTCAAAAATTACAATACATTTGGTTTTTGCAAAGATTACTAAATTTATTATGTTTTTGTTTATGTAATTTGCTTCCTAAAAATTGTAAAATTAACAAAAAAATTTTTACAGTGTAGTCTTAATAAAGAATCTCTGAAGTTAAGATAAAGATAGTTAAAACGTAAAAGTGATCGTATTCCATAGAACAATCCTTCTACAGCGTCTATAACGTCACCTAGTGGAAAAATATGCAACTAATTTCTAACCTTCTATATCAGAATTTTATAACTTTCAGAATAAACACCAAACTTTTTTGTCAACCTTCTAATTATATTAACCAAGTCCCGAATATAATATCTAATCAGCACACGATCATTTTGCATAAAAATAGAGCAGTCCTGAATATTTAATGACAAGTCATTTTTCAAGTATAGGATAATTTCAATGGAATTTTTTAGAAGGCCATTAAAGTAGTCGACAACGAATCGATTTAGAAAATAGATTTTTATCAAGAAGTTTAATTTGTTTTCGGGTTCTTAAAAGATTGCTTCTCTCTATAGGCGTGATTCTAAACCCCTCCTAAAACCGAAAATAAATTATTTTGTTCGATTTTTAAATGGATTAATTTCTATTCACATTCAATCTGGTAATTTAATTCTTAGAAAATTTATTCTAAATAAGGTTTTTGTTAATGACATTTAGCATCCTGCTGTTCTTAAAATTATTTATTATTGAAAATTTTATAACATTTCTAACCGATGAAAAACGTCAGAAATGTGGAATTTAGAAAACCTTGAACTGACGGGTTCTATAAAATAATCATTTTAGTTGAACTAATTGTAAGTTAAACTAAAAAGGTTTTTTTTTTTTTAAATAATTTCATTGCTTTTTGGTTAGTTCATTCAATAAAGTAAAATTATCAAAATATAATAATTAGTGAGATAGAAACTCAAAGAGATGCGGGTCCTTTATTATTTTATCATAACCAAGTCTCAAAGTCTATTGTTACCTGGTTTAAGTAGTTTGCTATTAAATTATATATCGCCTGTTGAGAATCATAGTGGCGAAAGCCAAAAATTCAATTTTTAAGTTAAGCCTTCGAAACGTTGTTAAAACGTCTTCTCTTTTGAGTGTCAAAGTGGCGAAAATATATTTCAATTCTTTGCTATTGATTCTGGCCTATTAATTTGTTGCTCACTCATTTAAATGTGTTTAGAAAATTTTCAGACTCCTTTTCTCGAATTGTTGAATTTCGGACTTCGCCACTATGATTCTCAGCAGGCGATATGAAATTCATTTATTTTTTATATGATGTGGTATGATATTTTTTATTCAGTCTTACATCTATTCCAATCATTTTTCTGCAGTTATGTAAAAATTTTAAATAAAAAAAAAAAAATATGTTAATAGAATAGCATATAACCAAGTCTTTTATTAATTGAAACAAGCGACATTTCGCTTGTTTAAATTAATAAATACTTGGTTATATGTTTTTCATAATTACCTCATGGACCAACACATGATATATATAATTCTTTAGTTAATATAATAGGTAACATATTATCTTGGAGAGATTTATATAGAAACTTACAAACAATTCTGTATGTCAGAGTCGAAACGCCCACGGGGCGTGGTGTAGAGGTTAGCGTGCTAACCTCATATACCAAACGTCGCGGGTTCGGACCCCAGGCAGTCCGATGATTTTATTTAAGCCATCTGGATACCAGATGGCTTAAATAAAAATGCCTGGACCCTAATATAAATAAAAATTCATAAATAACGGTTATCGGTAAATGTCTTATATGGCCTGAGCTGCCGAAAAGACAGTGTGAATGTGTGTGTGAGTGTGAGTGTGAATGAGAAAAAAAAAAGTGTGAATGTTTTATATAAAAAAAAAAAAAAAGAGAGTCGAAACGGAAACGTGGACGTACCAGTAATATGTATTATTTTAAAATTGAGATGTTATTGGCATCATATAGGACGAGAATAAATAAATTTCCATCTATCTTTTTAAGCCAAATAAATCTCAATTGCAATTCGGGGACGTTTCGGCCGCAACTGGAGGCCTTCATCAGTTACGATTGCATAGTAAAAGACTTGTCATAAATATCGAAATTTAGCGGCATTCACACTAGGTATGAAATTGCAGTACAAAATCAATGACAAAGGGAGACAAGTGTATCAATAGCCATCATTTTTTACTGTAATTTCATGCCTGGTGTGAATATCGCTAAATTTTTATATTTATGACAAGTCTTTTACTAAGCAATCGTGGTTGATAAAGGCCTGTAGTTATGGCCGAAACGTCTCCAAATGGTAGCAATAGAGGTGATTTATTTAGAATAAAGAGTTAGAAAGTCTATGTCTATTGAATAAATTCTTTCAATAAAAAAAAAAAAAAAAAATTAAAAGGTTTATTATCATTAGAGTATAAAATAAGAGAGAAGAGGGAGATTGCAAGTTTGTAACGTCCTGTCAGATCTGACATTTCACCCTTGGACAAGCGAGGCCAAATGAGAGGCAAAAGGGCGGATGTTGAGTAAAGAGTCCATCTATCTATCATAAGTAGGAAAGAAAGAAAATGTAAGATAAGAATGGGGAAATAAGATGACCTATCTCTCTTTAATATTTGGATTCATGAATTAATAACAAAAAAGACAAATATATTACTTTTAGACTTACACTATAAAAAAATCTTAATTTTAGTGTATATTGGAATACTAAATTTCCCTTGTAAATGATAGCTAGTGAACTACTAAATTTACAGCAAAAAAGCATTTTGAAATTACAATTTTCTTAGAAAAATAGAGTATGTATTGTAATTTTACATACATTGTATTTTTCGTTAAAAATTGTATTTTTTCGAAAGCAGTTTGGGAATTCTAAAATTATCACACAATTGCACTCTAATTTTCAAATGGCTTTCGAAAATTACAATTCGTACATTTGTAACTGGTTTTTGCAAAGTCTTACTAAATTTATTAAAGGAGATCTGGAAGCAGATGTAGCCAAAAAATAAAATTCTCTGAATGCGCTTAACCAATCAGCCGGAGACGTTTTGGCTGCATCTGCTTCCATATCTACTTTAATCAACATACACAGCCACTACTTACACCTCTTACTAAATTAAGTATGTTTTGTTTATGTAATTTGCTTCCTAAACAATTGTAAAATCAACAAAAATTTTTATACAGTGTAGATACTCTCAATAAAATTTAAACGAATCTTCAAACATTTCAACAGTGAATGAAAGAGCTCAATCTCAAAACAAACGTACAAAAACATGATTATGAGTTAGACTTTATTAATGTAGTAACAAAATGCTATGAATTTTTACAGCCAATTCGCTCCAAATCCGGACGACACCCAACAGTCTTTTTTTTAAAGCAACCATTCCAAGATCCAACAGTGATTGAAATAGCTTATTGGCTGTTGCTTTCTCTTTAGTCAGAACCGTCTGTTTAGAAATTAAGAAACAAACATAAAATGTATAAACCGTCTTTTCTCGAACTAATTTTGAAAGAAGTAAGAGTTTTTATTACTCAACTATACGGTACATAAAACTCAAGGGTTTAGAATTTTTCATTTAAACGGTATCGATCTACCTGTCGGGATTTGTTTAACTTTCGTAAACGTAGGGATAAATTTAAAATGAGCCGATATTAGTTCACTTTTTAACGCTCAGTGAATTTATATATAAAGTAGAGAAAGAAAATAAATTAATCTTCGTGAATTTTCTTATTATTTTTGAAAAAGATTTAAGATTATTAAAGTTAGAAGGAATACCAAAAACAGAACGTAAATTAATTAAGATGATCTCATCAAAATAATTCCAATAATATTGTTAACATTGATAGCATGATATATTAATTAGTTCATTATCTTAATAAAGTGTTAGGTTAGACTTGCTGGGATTTAGAGCTTATCAAGGGCGTTCATGTGAATATTAAACCTGTCCTCACCTCCATCCTGGCGAACGACTTAACGGAGTATGGATGGCTTAAAGAGGAAAGAAACTCTTGAAAGGAATTCTCTATTTATTTTTATAAATACAAGTGGATACCTCTAATAGTTTCAAATAAAATTTTATTATAAACTATGTTTGATCTGAGAATATTTTTAGAATTATAAACTTGAAAAAATTCCTTGAACTAGAACATAGGTTCTCAACGTGGGCTTTTGAGACTTTCGGGGGGCAGTAGAAGACCCAGAGAAAATTAGGGGGCTTTGAGCAGAAGGGACGATGAATTTTAAATGAATTATATTAATAAACGACATGTAGACTAAAATTTGATTGAATTTAGTTGAGAAAATTTCCGAGTTTCATACTAAGAGGGTCTGACGGAAATGAGTTTTTTTATACGTGATTTCAGAGTCAAGACTTGACGTCAAGTTCTGATGAAATTCTAAGAGGATTTTTTTTTTTTTTTAAATCAATATTACAGTTTCTTTTAGGGGAGTTGAAATACAAAAGGAGTAAAAAAAACTTTTTTTTTTTATTTTTCATTTAGATGGGATAACAAATGTGTTTCCAATGTCAACATTTTGGATAATAAATCCAGGGCTTGTGGATTTAATTCTCACAGTAAAATATATTTATTTTAATTGGATAAAAAATATCGCCAATAACAGAAAATCATACAGCAATAAAGCTAAACCGCGATGTATAAAATAATTATTAATAAAAAAAAAGCTGTAGGGCAGAGGTATAGATCTGGCTTTATTATAGACCCCTGGAGTTTTCTTCTCGTTAGCGATAAATATTTCTTGGGCCTGGTAAAAAATAGGCACGGGATCTATCTAAATACCGGTAGTCTCAATTGCCGAAAATGACTTCAGAGGCGGTAGGCAAGACTTCAGGTGAAAGTAAATTAGATCAAAAATTTATGATAGATGTTATAATTTTATAAAAAATATTTTCTCTATAGGAAAAAGAGTAAATTTAAATTGCAAATTAAGGTGATGAGACTTCTATTTGACTAGACCACAATTATTGATTTCGTTGGAAAAACAGGAGTTCATTTCGGTCCCAAATTGAGTCTAAAAAGATATTTTTTTTAACCATAAATGCCAACCACTTACTTGCAAATGTCATTCTTAGAAGTAGGCCTACCCCATGATACAAAAAAACAAGGTATGTCCACTTCGGAGCGAAAACTCGTCCTACTCTGCGCATGACGTCACGTGGCGGGCAGATAAGTAAGTTTGCTATGCGGAGTAGAGGGTAAATCACAGTTTTGTTTGCTTATATTAACAGATTTTATGAAAATAAAAACAAAACAAATATGATCACTTTTAAATATGTTTATTTTATTAAAAGTGAATTTTATTTTGTAAAAAATAAGTGAGTACAAGCTATTATTTTATAACTATGATACAGTCTAAAAATAAATGAACCCAAAAATATTCATAGTATAGGTATCATTTAATGTATATATGTGATATTTAATGTTAAATATAAAATTAAAATTACTTAATATTAAAAATGTATTATAGAAATTTTTTTATTTTCTTTGTACTTGATTTATGACAAAGATTTTTTGCAAAAGTTCCCGATTAATTTTTCGTATTCTAATATACCTCCGTACTTTTATATAATATTTTAAAATTTCTATAGAGATATCTTCATTATGCTTAGTTTTGCTATGAATTTAATTAGCTAAATCCGTTATTATTAGGGTCCGACCGAAACAAGATTTTCAGCCGAAACCGAAACCGAATATTCGGCCTCAACCTTAGTTTCGGCCGAAACCGAAACTTGTATTTCCTATAAAAATTTTTTTTCATTTTACCTTTTTTTTTTTTTTTTTTTGAATTTTTTTTTCCCTCCCGTGAAAATCATTTTACCTTTTTTTTAGGGAGACTAGATTTTTTTCTCCCTCAAGTGCAAATTATTTGACCTTTTTTTTTTTGCATGCGAGTCTCATCCCATTTTTTCAGACTCTGGTTTCGGCCACTTTTTGGCCGAAACCGAAACTACGGCCGACACCATGATTTTTGGCCGAAACTGGCCGAAACCGTAACCGAAACCGAATATTCGGTCGGTTCCTAGTTATTATATCAATATATTATTGTTTTTATTGAAATTATCTCCATGAAACTTTAGAAACAAATCATCTGCAACCAGGGCCGGCGCAAGCTATTCTGCCGCCCTAGGCAAGATATTTTTTTTGCGCCCCTCCCCCCCAAAAAAAAAAAACTTTAAAAATTTAAATTGCCGCCCCCTCCTTAAAATTTTCCTGATCTCAAAAATTTTTCTGCGAAATTTTTTTTTTTTTCGCGGAACCAATTTTTTCCCGTGCGCCGCCCGCGGAACATTTTCTCTTGCGCGGAACCAAAATTTTTTTATCTTTTTTTTAGAGACGCAAAATTTTTTAAATTTTTTACTTTTTTTTTTAGACGATAAATTTTTGCCGCCTGCGGAACAAAATTTTTTTTCGGGTGCCGCTTGTACTTGTGGAACCAAAATTTTTTTTCCCCCCTTTTTGCCGCCCTCTCCAGGTTGCCGCCCTAGACGACCGCCCCTGTCTGCAACTATAATAATTGAATATAAATTTTCAATTGGATAACTTAAATGTCCTTTATAGGAACCGGCCGAAATTCGGTTTCGGCCAAAAATTCTGGTTTCGGTTTCGGTCAAAAATTAGCCGAAACTTTCGGCCGGCCGAAACCTGAGTCTGAAAAAGATGGGATGAGAATCGCACGCAAAAAAAAATATATATAATAAATAAATAAATAAAAAAGGTCAAATGATTTGCACTTGAGGAAAAAATTTTCCCGCAAGGCGGAAAACTTAAGAGTCCGCAAAAAGGGGAAAGGTTCCGCGGGCCCCCCCCTCAGAAAAAATTTCTATATACGCCCCTGATAGTAAATACAAGTTTCGGTTTCGGTTACGGTTTCGGCCGAAACTAAGATTGAGGTAGAAATTCGGTTTCGGTTTCGGCTGAAAATCTTGTTTCGGACGGACCCTAGTCCTTTAGATATAAATAATATCCAGTTTAAAGTTTCATTTATTTTATCAAATTTCTTTAAATTATTGCCAAGAAATGAATATTTTTATCTAAATCGATATACTATCGAGCTAAATTCTCACTGTATTTAAATATGGTAATAAAATTATTGTTAAAAATAATAATTTTTGATTATTTTTTTGGAAAGAAAAACACTTACTATTTTTAACATTAATCTTATCATCCCTGCCGCAGGCATTTGTCCATAATTTACATAAAGTTTCATCCTTTGGAAATCTATGATATTCCCGATGTTTTTTACTAAAATTACTACACCCATAAACTGCAGAGTACGGCATTTTGACTTCACAGTTCAACAATGCATTTAGTAGTATGTAAATATCTGTGGTAGTATCTGTATGCCACGTGCCACGTTTCACAGTGAGCTAGAGATAGGGAGAAGTGTATTTGTATCATAGTCTGCCTGCCATGTCTGCCTGCCACGTGACGTCACAGTGAGCTAGAGTGAGAGGGAAGATGTGCGCGTGGCTATACCTTGTTTTCTTGTATCATGGGCCTACCCCTCCCTCCAGAGCCCATATATTTTTCCCAAGTTCAAACAACCTGATGGCCTTTCCAAGAAATGACTTTTGGTTGGCGGTCCATTCCCAAACTGTCTGTGTTTTTCTTTACACGCTCTTTGAATCTCTTTACCATTCAAACACACGGTTTTGTGAGAGAGCCTTTTTTCCATAATTTTGTTGGAGTCTGTGGTGAATTTATAGTGAGAGATCTAGAATGAATCTCATGATTATTTAGAGTGTTCGGAAGTGGATAGACCACCCCAGTTTTTTTTTTTTTTTTGCTTTTCAAAGGATGCTTGAAAGTTGAAATATAAATGTTTGAGTCCGGAGGTGAGTACTTGAAGGAATGTGTTACCAGTGAGTTACAGGAGAATGTTTGGTAAGTGGTTTTAAAAAGTTTCATCTAGTTATATAGTACGTATAAGCGTCCTATATTTCTTATGATATTCAAATTTTATTTGTATTCGAAATATTGATATCATACCTAGTATAACGCTGAAATATTATGTAGTAATACAGAAGTAATTATCATGCTATTGATTTTTTTGTTAATAAAAGCAATTTACCCAACCATGAGAAAAAACAAACATAAATAATGGCGAGCATTTAGGAATGTGCTTTTCTAGTTAATTTTGAAAATAGAGGAAGCGAAAGAAGTTTAAAAAAAAATTTAGATAAATAGAGTGGAATCGCTGTTTCAATAAATCGGGCCTAAGGGCAAGTGCGAGTCGCGGTGACAGCAGGAGGGGTTCGCCTGGAATCGAGCCAGAACCCCGAGAATCGATCTTGGTGGGTGTCAAAGGGAAGGCAGGAGCAGGAGCCTTGGTTCCGCAGGATGGGGAACTTTTTGGTTTGGAACACATCTGTCCCTGGCCCTAAAACCCTCCAGGATGTGGGTGGCAGTCTTCAAAAGGAAAACAACAAAAGCCTCTTATTTGGATGCTAATTCAAACAGCGAAATACGACCAAAGTGAACAAATTTTATTATTCTTTAGGTCAACTACCGTATAAAAAGAAAAAAAAAAGTGTTAAAAAAGATTTAAAGAGAATAAAACACAAAACGAAGGAAATATTTTAACATTAAGCCACTCAGAATGTTTGCACCTGCTTGGAATAGGAAATGAAGAAAGATTTATTTTATTTATGTTTATGGTACTAATAAAAAAAAATTACAATAAAAAATATTATGGGAAACTGTAAAATTTAATTAAATACATTCGAATGGCGAAGATTAAAGTAGATAGGTTTAATTCAAAACAACAAATTCATTTTAGGGGAAATATCAACAAATCTTTGTTTGAAATATTTAGAGGGGCTAAATTGTTTAAAGGTATCACAATGTGAGTAATATTAATAATTGAAATAAGTTAAATTTTGAAGATTATTATTAGATAATCTATAGAATTCATCGTAGACACTAGTTTAAACAATTTGCAAATAAAAATAATTCAATAATATTTTTGGAAAGGAGTAGGCTAAACGCCGGTCCTGAGAGAGTCCCTCCTCGAACTAGAACATTATCCATAGAATAAAAGAGGTTGAAAATAAGGGGCCGGTTGGAACCATAAATGAGGAATCGGGGATTTTAATGGGGAAGGAAGCAGAAACACACCACACAATATAACAATTGTAAATAATTCAATATTGATCAAGTTTATTTTCCCCTACCGAGAAAAACCTGCAGAATAGTGAACATGTGAGGAGGATAATATTGAATAGGCTCTGAATATTTTGCAAGCTCTACCCATCTTGGTAGGCTTTTCAAGTATGAAGTGAATGGAAAAATTTAGAATATGAGAGTTTTATCAACAAAGCAAGAAATCAATTACTTTTGGAAATTTGTCAACCAGGAGTGACACTTTAAACCTGTGAGTTGAGCCTCAATTCAAAAAAGTGGATAAAAAAAAATTGCTTTTTGATAAGTTTCTATTAATATTTATTCAAATAAATAAATAGATAGAAAGAATAAGCAAAGCAGCTAGTTTATATTTCAATTTATTGTCAAACCAGAGGGCATATGGGACAATCTTAAATCTTAAAACTAGGCGATGATATATTTTTTCAGACATTAACCTGGCTCTGAAGATGGTCCCATATGTGACCTAAACGTCGCCTCTGGTTTGACAATAAAATGAAATATAAACCGGCTGCTTTGCTCATTATTCCTACCTATTAATATCAACCTACATTCAGCTATATATCTCCTTCAAAATATTATTTATAACTTCTCAATAAAGCTTAATATTACTAGTAGGCCCAAATAAAAAGAGTAAAGGAGGCTGTTCTCTGCAAATGACGTCATTTTTTATAAATACTTCTACTACTACATTCTCTCGGTGAAATTAATCAAAAGAATCATGTTTATTAAGGTGTTGAAATTCAAAATTCGATTCACATATATGTATATCTGGTATATTTACCAAAAAAATCTCGGTCAAATTGAAAATATTTAGGTCACAAAGAGTGGGTCAAAAGTTTGATTTTTTTTGTAAATTTTCAATTTTTTTTTTTTTTTTTTCAAATATTGTACAAAAAAAATAAAATCCTCATGTAAGATTTTTTTATTTTCGGCTGATGGTCAAAGGCCATCATTTCACATATAAGTTCATCGGATTAGCTTTAAAAACACAAACGTGCTTAGAAGCGCAGAAGCAGTGTAAATAATTGTAAAGGTGGATACAGAGGCTTTTAAGTAAGCCTACGTTTGTGGTTTCAGAAAAAAATAAAAAATTAAATATCTTTTTATTTAATGTCCAAAGAGAGAATTCCCTTAAGAATACATTTTTTTTAAAAGAAAAATTAATTTCGCAAAGTAATCAATAAAATTTTCTAAGATAACAAATGAACTTTTTGACCTTTCCAGATTTTAATGTTTTTTTTTTCTTGTATAGTACAAAAGTTTTTCAAGAAACCAATTGTTTACCTGTTAATCATGATAAAAGCTTTATCATGATTAAGATTACAGTTGAAACAAATCTTTGTTTTAATAATAGTCTATTCTTCTATTTGATTAATATAGCTAAATAAATACAAATAGAGAGTTTATTGTGATATGAAAGAGCTATTATTAATTTGCATATTGTTCGAAAAATTCAATCATCCTTGACTTTTGCAAAGATGGTATGCGAGAAGAATTAAATAATTTATTTTTTACGAATATGAGTAAAAAATACAACCCTCATTGAAAATTATTGAAAGTTGTATGATATCGTGTCACATGTCTTATTTATTTTATTCAGGAAGATGAAGAAAATCCTCCATACGATTATTTTATTTTATTCTATAGTAGGCTACATCACTACACACACAGATAGTCAAATTTCTAAACAAGAAATTATTTATTTTTTGCTTCCATGACAATCATTTCTATCTTTTCTATAAATTACAAGCCCGGACTTGCCCTCGGGGCTTGGTGTAGAGGTTAGCGTGCTAACCTCGTATACCAAACGTCGCGGGTTCGGACCCCAGCAGTCCGATGATTTTATTTAAGCCAATTGGATACCAAATGGCTTAAATAGAAATGCCTGGACCCCAATATAGATAGATTCATAAATAACGGTAATCGTCAAGTCTTATATGGTCTAAGTTGCCGAAAAGTGTGTGTGTGAGTGTGAATGAGAAAAAAGTATAAATTACAAAATAAAGTATGCTTCAAACAATTTTAAGGATAAGATCGATTCTACACGAGCTTTTTTGGCGCGATTCTAACGCCGCGTTTTCAATGCTTTAAAATTTTATTTACTACGTCACAACGCCTTCAAAACGCCACGTGTAGAATGGGTACGGGTTTTGAACGCCTTCAAAACGCCACGTGTAGAAGCTCTCATTTAAAATCCTTAGTTCTGTTTGATTCGCGCTTTTGAAGCGTTTAAAACGTGCCAAAAACGCTAAAATGAGAATATAGGCCTACATCTTAAAATATCGTGATTGATTTATAAATTCAAGCAGATTTAATGAAAAACTGAACAAGTATATCAGTAAAGTACTAGTACTCTTTTGCAATTTTTATTCAAAAGCTATAGATGTAAGCTATAGATGCAGTAGATTTTCCCATTCAGTTGCATTATTAACATTTCATTAAAAGATGTTTTATTTACTTTAAAAATATAGGTTTGGCTGACTAAACTCAAGGATCCACTCTCGACCACATCAGGTATTTGTGGTCCGACTGTACTCTAATTTAAATATGAAACTTCAACCTCGTAATTCTTTTTATTCTTATATTTTTACTTTTTTGAACTCGGGGGTCTCAAAACGTGTATTTCAATCAAAATTTCGATATTTTTGATATGAATTCAAAACTTTCTCTTTATATAACCTATATTAACAAACTTAGATAAAGAGAAGAGAAAGAAAAAGACTAAAAAAAGGAAAGCGCGCCTTTAAAAAATTGATTTATTTCTGAAAATTCCTTAAACCTAATTTTCTTATTTAATTAATTAGAATATTAATGTGAGGAGGTCATGAATTTTTTAGATAAGTCATGAAAACTCACAATCAAGATAGATATCTTAAAAAAAAATGTAAGCTTGACTTTAATTAAAAATCATAAAATATTAATTAAAAAAAAAGCCCCGGGAGCCTTGGTGTAGTGGTTAGCATGCTGGCGGCCATTTGTACCAAGAGTCGTGGGTTCGCATCTCGTCCCATGCGATAAATATTCATATAAATTTGCTACCGATCAATTTAAATAAATAGGGACGGGATTTAAATGGCCAAAGATGCCGAAAAGGCCTTAATTTTAATTTAATTTATTTACGAGATTCCCCTCTCCTATTTGGAGTTTAGGGTGTATTACATGACATTATTATAGGTACGAAGAGGTAAGATGTTGAAATTTTATATTTAAGTTAGGCACCCGCCTGGGTTGTGACACGAAGCTTTTAATCTAAATCGGCCAATGAGTACTAGTACTTTACTGATGAAGTTTTTCAGTTATTTTATTTATTTTTTCTATTTTCTCAAAATTTGCTCTAACGATTTTAATTAAAATTCAAAAATCACTTATTTTTTTGATGCTCTTTGAAATGTATATTCTCATTTTGGCATTGAAATCTTCTGACCGCTTTACTCTTGTACTCCATAGAAAAGATAGGAGAAATGGTTGCCATGGTAACAAAATATAAATATTTTCCCATACTTATAAATTTACATCTTGAAATTCGAATGTACTGTACTGTCGGTAACTAAATATATATCTACACAAAAAATCTGGTGTGACAAGCACAGAACATAACTTTCGATTACCGAAGGTAAGAGAAAATTGTGTGCTGTGCGACCAGTCCCACCAGATTTTTTCGTGATCTGTCACTGGTTCGTTATCCACGATAAAATCTTCTTTATTGACTACCAATTAATTAAATAAATATGACTGAGTGCTACGAGGTGAAAACGTCGGCTTTCAATATCTCTGCAAAGGGTTTGGGTATTAAAGCAATTTTGAATTCATCGCCCATTCATGTATAAGAATATATATTTTTCTGAACATGTCGCTCATCTAAACTTTAAATGAAAAAAAAAGAAAGAACTCGCTTAAAGTTGGATATTATTTAAGAATACTTTCTTTTTCTCTATCTCTTAAAAATTACTTTTTTTTTCTTTTAAGAGTTGTTTAAATTCTTTGGAACAAATTTCCTAAGATTAACTGATTTAATTTACTTTTATAAAAATACTTTAAAGTTAAATACTTATTTCCTATCGGAAAGTGGGTCTTCATCTTCTTCTTAATTCACTCTCTAAAAGATTTGATTAGGAGAGAGAGACAGAGAGAGGGTTTCATTGTTTCATTCATTATTCTATTTCTTAGGCAAATCAGATAAATTTACATTTCTAAGATGTGAACAGATAGATAGATATAACAAACTTGGTTAATATTCTTTAAAGATTTGGATTTAAATTAACATCATTTATTTTTTTTCCCTCCCCAATTTTAACATTTGATTCTATAAAATGTTTGAATATGTCAAATGACATTTTAATTTTAGTTCTTTTTTCTTTTTGATTGATTGATTTGATTGATAAAGGACGTTTTATTTCGGGGTCATTTGGAAATAAAAAAAGAGGGGTCGTCATTGTATGAGACAGTGAAGACAGCCATCGCGTTAACATGTGGGAATTTATATTATTTAGTAGAAAAGTAGGATGTTTGATTTGAAGGGGGCACAAGGCAAATGAAAAATGACAGAAATTTGGCTTTGATATTCGACGTTTCAATCGCTTCTTTTTATCTTCTGAGAATATGAAATCTCAATATTTATGAAATTGCTTTGAAGAAAGTCGAAAGAGAGACTTTATATTAAACTTCATATTTAGCGACTTTGCACTGCCACTCATATTTTGATTATTTTATTTTTTTGTCACACTCCTCTGAAGGTGTTGATAGGGTAATCGATAAAGAGGATGCTTCACTATTCCCTGAGGATTAACTGCAAATTTTTATTTCTTTAGTGCAGCTGAAAACTATTTCTATTAATAAAATGTATAATTTATAGTAAATATAAATGAACTTATTATTGATAGCCCATGGCTCTATCTAAATAGAGAAATCAATCTAAAATTTCTATGTAGTTTCTTTCAGGTATCGGTTCTGTTGGACGGCAGATACTTAGAAATTGTATTAGAAGCGAGATTTGCATTAGCTTGTAGGATATGGAATTGATTTGTGGGACTCTTTGTTTGCATAATAAACCTGGACACGGAAAAAGTAATTGGGCCCCCGGAGAATGGTCCAGTTTTAAAAATATATCAAAATAGGGGTAGAGATTTGAGATATTTAATACACACACAACGAAAAAAAATTTTGAGGCGACCTTTAAAAATTAATATTTTAAAGGAGAGTTCCTGATTCGACTCCAGAGGATGCAATTTTGCCAAATCTTAAGCACAAACATATCTCGCAAATTTGCTATCTTAAACGATATATTTGACTGGCAAATGAAGAGTCTATTTGAGCATTGATTGAAAAAATTGCATCCTTTTCAAACAAGGCTCTACCTAGTTAATATTTTAAGTTTGAAAATTTGAGAAACATTTTTTTTGACTATAAAATTCGACCATAACGAGAAAAAATAAAAAAAATAGATTTTTGACGAATTTGGAAATTTTTAAAAATTTTGATCGACACTTAAAATTTTTTTTTTTTGAGCTCATCTTTGGAGAGGCCTCTTGAAACATGATAAACTAAAATATAGTCATATGAGATCGAATTCACTTTCCCTACATCATAGATTTTGGGCCATTGTCTACCAATCCAGGTGAAATATATATACAAAATAGGTCTAAATGGCCTTCGCTGCCGAAAAAGAGCTTAAAAGAAGAAAAAAAAAAAAAAAAATTGGGCCTCCTCTTTGACAAAATCCTGGAACCGCCACTGCCTATATATGAAATATATAGAGAGAGAAAGTATTGTCGATCATGTCAAAATTTCGATGTCGAGATTTTGATGGATATACATGTTTTGAGATCCTTTGAAACGACTTCGTTCGTTGTTTTTTTTATTCAATTTCTCTCCTCCCCCTCCTTCCCTTTGAGAATGAAGCAATCATTTACATAATCTCTATTGTGCTGGGCACAGCAGATTTTTACTTTTGTTAACTAGAAGGTCCTGAAGAAAGAGTTCAAATTTTTATTTATTTACATTCTTACTAAACTCTGGCTGCCCTGAGGAAGAGTGCGACAAGCACTCGAAACGTCGGTAAAGGTTTTTTTTTTTTTAATCCACCTGGCTCCTAAGAAAATTTTTCAGATTTAATTATGAATTCACTTAATGTGGGATTGAACCCTTTTTTCTTTTTTTTAAATATCACCTGTAAGAGTGCAAAATGCCATTCCGGTGGAACAGAGCGTCGCGTAAGAACGAATTCTGATTAGCTTTTGATCCGCCCCTAAAAAAGAAGCCCTTTATCAGCTACCATAGTTATCAGCAGATGCTTTTTATCATCATTACTTGATGTGTCTCTCTCTCTCTCTCTCTCTGTATTTAGTGTATAAAACACACGAACGAACAAACAAACGCCCCCATAAAAATGTTCCCACGAAATTTACATTTATTCTAATGTTCAAAAGATACAAGCACACACAAAAAGGATTTCCTTTTTCCAAGGAGGGTGTGCTCAGATCCGTGTTATATCGGTGAGGTGTGACGGGGAAAAAAAATTCCTTTCACCTGATTAATCAACTTTTCTATAATTATTTGTTTAAAATCTACCCGGGGGTGGGAATTTGAATTCGGAAATAAAAAAAAAATCTCGTAGTTGTGTTCTGTGCTTGTCACGCCAGATTTTTGTGAGAACATATATTTACAAGGGAGTGCACAGCCTTCCTGTCACCGATTTGAACCGAGTTCTTAATGAAAAACAAATTCTGTTAAAGCGAGAGAATACGCTTCTCAACCGATCGTCTAAAAAAAAATGTTTAAGATTTTGCCAGCATGCCTTAAGCTGTTGCTTACATAGGCGCCGGAACTAGGGGGGGGGGGCAAGGGGGCATTTCCCTTCCCCCTCTGGCATCCTATAGGAGGGGGGCAATATGTTTTTTTATATTCCATGTATTTTTAAAAATAAAATATTTTAATTTAAAAGGGTAAAAAAATTCATTTTTTTCCAAAATATTTTATATAGACCCTGTATTTTTAATTTCGAAAAACATTTTAATATGAAATTAAAATAATAAAATTTAGATAATTTTTGAGACTTTCAAAAAAAAAAAAATAATAATAATTAAATAAATAAAAAAAGAAAATTTAAAATAATTATTTTTCTTGAAATACTAAAAAAGCAAATTTTTCTAGTATTAAAAAATTTTATTAAATTAAAATCTTTAAAAATTTGCTAGTGATTTTATTAAAAAAATTTGTTGAAGTTATAACTAGGGCTCGGATTTATAGGCACTAAAAATCTTTAAAATAGGCAGGCAACTAAGCACTAAAAATTATTAAAATAGGCACTTAAAAAGGCATTTATTGTAAAAATAGGCACTTAAAAGGCAGAAATTAAGAAATAATATAAAAAATTTTAAAAATTGATGTCTTATAAATATTTTTGGTAATCTGGTGTGACTGGTCGCACAGCACACAATTTTTTCTTAATTTCGGTAATTTAAAGGCGCATTCTGTACTTGTTTGCCAGAATATAAATAGAAATCAAATTTTTAAGTACTAATTTTTAAAATTTTACATTAAAAATAATTTTTTTTTTTTTTTCAAAAAAAGTATTTTTTTCAAATCTCGGGGGGGGGTAATTACCCCCTTTACCCCCCCCTCCCCTTCGAAATAATTTCTTGATAATTCAAAAAATTTTAAATTTAGGCTATGTATAGCTCGTAAAAAATTGAAATTGGCTATTTGAACTTAAAATAGGCACTAAAAAAGGCATTTATAGATGAAATAGGCACTAAAACCCAGAATCGGCCAAAATAGGCATTATAGGCACTAACAAATGCCTCTTATTTTATTCAGAATTTCATGAAACGTATACATATCATATTGGCCTAAATTTTAAGCCATAAACTAAAAAAAGGCAAATAGGGCGAAATCCGAGCCCTAGTTATAACCTATAGTAGTAGATTTGTTTTATACCCCCCCCCCTGATTCAATTCGTTCCGGCGCCCCTGGTTGCTAACAATAACAATTTACAAAGCCTCTGTGGCTAAATTGGTTGCTTTCATTCTTTGTAAAAAATGGTATTGTAAATTTATTTATGTGTTAGAAACCAAAAAATAAATAAATTACACAAAAAAATATAATAAATTTCGCGTTTTCAAAGAATGAACGCTACCAATCTAGCCAGTGAGTCTTTTCTAAAGGTTATTGTAACCAAAGGCTTAAGGCATGCTGGTAAAATGTTTGACATTTTTTTTTTTAGACCAAGCATTCTCTCGCTTTAACAGAATTTGTTTTTCATCAAGTACTATATAAGTTCAAATCGGTGACAAGAAGGCCGTGCACTCCCTTGTTAGTTTCCTCCTAGATATTAGAATTCAAGATACAGTATAAAGGGGAAATATTTATATTCTGTAACTATGGCAAGCATTTCTCCTATCTTTCCTATGAAGTACAAGAGAAAAGAGCTCTTCAGAAGATTTCAATGGCAAAATGAGAATATACATTTTAAAGAGCATCTAAAAAATAATTGATTTTTGAATTTTAATCAAAATCGTTGTAATGAATTTTGAGAAAATAGAGAAAAAATACATCAGTAAAGTACTAGTACTCTTTGGCCGATTTTGTTCAAAAGCTTCGTGTCACGTCCCAGGAGGGTGTCTAACTTAATTATAAAATTTCAACCTCATAGCTCTTGAGATATTTTGTTCGCAGACTGACAGGGAAACTCAAAACGTGTATTTCCATCAAAATTTCAACATTGAATTCTCTCTTTAAAAATAAGAATTTAAAAAAAGTGAGTAATTTATTCTAATATGAAAGCAAAGGCAGGCAGGCAGGCAGGGTACAGTACGTAATATTCTATTTTCGAACAATTGTGTTAAGGAAATTGGAAAATATTTAATCACGTTTAAATGCTAATAAGTTGAGAAAATAATAATAGAGAGATCCTTTCTTTTAACCCAAGAAGGAAATATTTAAATTCTACTATTGCTATTTAATGAATCATTTATAAAAAAAAATCTAGTGTGACTGCTCGAACAGCACACAGCTTTCTTTACCTACTTGTCTGCTTGTCACACCAGATTTTTTGTGTCGACATATATTTATTATATTTTCCAGGCAGGGAGCCTCTATTAAATCAAACTCCTTTTACGCAAAACGTTTCGGCCTATTTAATCATGCCATCTTCAGTTGCATTGGAGTTTTTTTAGTAAATAGAGTTGTCAACAGCTTATTTATTTTACAATAGTCTATGGGCCGTATTCATAATTGAAACTTGTTTTCGTGCTTAAGCCTGACTCCATGAAGTAAGACTTTTTTGAACAAGTCGATCTAGTTCGCTTATGATTTCATAAACATTATTCAAGCAAGACTTTTTGAAGTCAGAGTTCCAATAAACATTGCTTGTTTGCCAAACCAATTGCTTCGTCAAGTCAACGACTTCGGCTATTCTCGGCTCCGATCGGATACAATCGGCAACCTTCGGCTAATATGGCGAGTCGAAAATTTCAAAGAATAAAATATTACAGAAATATTATATTATTGTGAAAAAATAATTTGACGTTTTGTGAAGTAGGCAACATAATAAAAATTGAAATTAATTTAAATAAATACTATAAATTAAAACATTTAATTAAAAATAATTAATTTTTTACAAAAATATAAAAATTAAAAAAAAACAATTAATTTTTTTACAAAAATATAAAATTAAAAAAAAAAAATAAACAAGGACAGCTGAATTAAAAACCTTTTTAGGTTAAAAACTATAAGGCCTTAATATACATAGAAATATATATTTATTAATAAAAAAAAATATATAGACACATCATTTGGAAAAAATAAGCTAAGAATTGTTCTTAAATATCTTTACAAAGGATTTTTGGTTTCTTTAGGTAAATAACAAATATTACATGTACAATGAAAATTTAATTTATTTAAAATTTTGTTAATCATAAAACTAAAATGTATTTTTATATTATAAAGAAATGAAAGCATTCATTTATTATAGTAAATATAACTTGATTGTGATTTCCAAGCCTGAAGACTATGGTTTATAACCATGTGAACTGAATGTTCAGTCGAAAATTGACCTGCAACCAAAAAAACTACCGTCTTTTATTTTATTAACTATCAACACTTTAGTTCATCATAAAAAACACTTCCAAAATATAAATTTGAATCATAATTGTGTGTGCAAGTCCATCTAAAATAAATATTTTAGTTATTATTAAAGATTATATTCCAAATGTAAATTTAAATAATTAATAGTTATTTAAAACAAAGTATTCATTTACCTTTTATAATAATATAATAATGCTCTTCTTTTTTTATAAACTATAATTTCCAAAATAGAACTGCAAAAAAATAAATTTTTATTAATTATTATATTCCAAGTGGAAATTTGAATAAATAATAATGTTATTTAATAATAATTTAATTTAATAATTAATTCTTACCTTAATTTTTTACTTTTATGATAATTTGAAAATTAAAATCTGACAACTGCTGTCAAAAACAAAGACTCAAGTCACCTCTCGACTTGACTTGTTAAATTCTGACTTGTTTGCTATCTAGTCCGCATGAAAAATAACTATGAAATCGAACGAACTTATTTGAAACTAGTCTTGGCTTAAGAAATAACTCTGAATAACGAAAACATCGAATAAGTAAGGGTTAGTGACCTTGGTAACAAGTCTTTACTTTGTCAAGTCTCCGCCAGGTTTTGCTTGTTTGCACTGACTCAAAGGATTGCTTGTTTGTGACTATGAATCGAAAGTGAACTTAAGCAATTACTTTAGTCTGACTTGTTCAATAAGTCTCGATTATGAATACCGGCCTATATGTATAAATAACAATGTAAATTGTATATGATGAGAGTCTTTACGAAAAGAAATTGGAATTGGAGAAATATGGATATTTTCCAATTTCTCTTCGTAAGGACTTCCATCCAGTAGCGTAACCAGGTGGTGGCGAAGGGGGGGGCGCTCGACCCCCCGCCCCTCGCGCATCCGCTTTTTCCCAAAATCTTCAGCTTTTTTTGAAATTCATTTTATATCACAAGTCCGGGAAAAAATTACAAAAAAATCCCGAACAAGATTCGAATACTAAAAAAAAAAATAAAAAAGGTTGAACGAAAAACGGCGCCCCAGTGGAGCTTCGCCCCCTCCGTACTAAAAAACTCCAATGCAACTGAAGATGGCATGATTAAATAGGCCGAAACGTTTTGCGTAAAAGGAGTTTCATTTAATAGAGGCTCCCTGCCTGGCTGCATTCCTCTCCAATCCTTTATTCAATTCTACACAGTCATTTTCTACATTAAATATTTATTATTTTCCGACAGTATGATATATTCTCTTTTTTCTCATTCACACAGTCTTTTCGGCAACTGAGGCCATTTAAGACTTTTTACGATAATCAGTATGTTTAATATATCAATTGGGGGGTCCAGGCATTTTTTATTTAAGTCATTTGGTATCCAAATGCCTTAAATAAAATTATCGGACTGCCTGGGGTCCGAACCCGAGACGTTCGGTATAGAAGGTGGCACGCTACCAACTACTCCAAGCCCCTTGGGCAGTATGATATATTCGATTTTCACGATGTGAAAATATTTATATTTTGTTACCATGGCAACCATTTCTCCTATCTCCTCTATGAAGTACAAGAGTAAAGTGGTCTTCAGAAGATTTCAATGGCAAAATGAGAATATACATTTTAACGAGCATCTAATAAATAATTGATTTTTGAATTGAATTTAAAAAAAAAATCGTTGGAGGAATTTAGAGAAAAAAAAACTGAAAAATGCATCAGTAAAGTATTAGTACTCTTTGGTCGATTTTGTTCAAAAGCTTCGTGTCTCGTCCCATGGGGGTGCCTAACTTAAATATAAAATTTCAACCTCCTAGCTCTTTTCGTTCTTGAGGTATTTTATTCACAGACAGACCATGTCTCGAAATCCACTTTTTTAGATTCAGGGGACCATAAAACGTGTATATCGGTCAAAATCTCGACATCGAATTTTTGACATGAATGCAATACTTTCTCTCTATATACAGGGTGGCCCAAAATGAACGAAGGGGTTTGAATTGTTTATAACTTTTTTATTTAATATATAATTATTAATTTTTTTTCCGATAAATTGATGTTTTTTGGCTGTGGAGATTTACTCAGGATTCGCAGGGACTTTGCAGCCAGGAGATTAAATAAAAAAAATCTTTTATTTAATTTTTTATTTGCCGACGTTTCGGTCGCCAATCACGACCTTCATCAGGGCAAATATTGTTAATTATACACGATCTTAGGTATCTTATTATTCATTGCAATTAAGTACAATTTCTTTTTTAACTTTGATATGTACAAAATGTTATCATTTACTTGCTGCTCGGAGGTCTCTTCTTCAAATCTTCTTCAAATCTTCTTCATTTGAAGAAGAGACCTCCGAGCAGCAAGTAAATGATAACATTTTGTACATATCAAAGTTAAAAGAAATTGTGTTTAATTGCAATGAATAATAAGATACCTAAGATCGTGTAAATTAACAATGTTTGCCCTGATGAAGGTCGTGATTGGCGACCGAAACGTCGGCAAATAAAAATTAAATAAAAGATTTTTTTATTTAATCTCCTGGCTGCAAAGTCCCTGCGAATCCTGAGTAAATTTTTTTTTTTTTAATACAGTATATAAATGGGGAATATTTTTAGATTAGTTATGAAAAATAATATCTCGCAAGTGGTGGCCATTTCCTGCTTCGCATATTCGTGCTCTTTCCAACACATTTTCCATAACCTTTCGCGTTATGTTGTTTATTTCGTCGCGTATATTGCTTTTTAATTGCTGGATGGTTTTTGGCTTATTAATGTAGACTGTTCCTTTCAAATAACCCCAAAGAAAACAGTCTGCAGCGGTTAAATCCGGTGAACGCGGAGGCCAATTAAAATCATTTGCACGCGAAATAATTCGTTCACCAAAGATGTGCAGTAAAAGAGCCATCGTGTCCCTTGCAGTGCCATCTTGTTGTAACCATACTTGCGGATGGTTTTCCACGGCTGGCCTTAAAAGATTTTCCAACATTGTCCGATATCTGACACCATTGACGGTAACGGCGACCCCGCGTTCATGTTCAAAAAAATAAGGATAGCGTTCACCGGATTTAACCGCTGCAGACTGTTTTCTTTGAAGTTATTTGAAAGGAAAAGTCTACATTAATAAGCCAAAAACCATCCAGTAATTAAAAAGCAATATACGCGACGAAATAAACAACATAACGCTAAAGGTTATGGAAAATGTGTTGGAAAGAGCACGAATATGCGAAGCAGGAAATGGCCACCACTTGCGAGATATTATTTTTCATAACTAATCTAAAAATATTCCCCATTTATATAGGCTACTGTATTAAAAAAAAAAAAAATTAATAATTATGTATTAAATAAAAAAGTTATAATTAATCGTTCATTTTGGGCCACCCTCTATATGAACATATATAGAGGTAAAAGAAAGTAAAAAAACTGCGGGATATGATTAAGGAAAGGCAGCTGGAGAGGAAAGAGGGGGTCTAGGAGGGACAGCTTTCCTCTCTTGATTGCATTATTTACTTGAGAGGATATATAGAAACGCGATTAAAAGCACTCAAGATTTATTTAGATTAAAATGCATTCATTTGTTAAAGATATAAAAAAAAAAAAAAAAAAATATCTAGCTACATATTACACCTAAAGTAGGCTCGATACGTTTTTTTTTTTTTTACTATAGAAATAACTGAACATTGATGACGTGCCAGGATATTTATCTAATTAAGATATCATCTTATTTATATAATGATTAAATATATATATATATATATATATATATAGAGAGAGAGAGAGAGAGAGAGAGAGAGAGAGAGAGAGAGAGAGGGAGAGTTTGGATGGAAAAAGGAAGTTGTGATTACCACAAATAGAAGTTGGATTTATCTTTTATCTTAAAGAAAAAGAATATAAAAAAAAAAAAGAATTGTGAATAAACAAACACCCTGCTGCTTGCCTCTTCTACTTTATAATTGATAAAAAAAATGTGGTGTGACTGGCGCACAGCACTAACTTTCTCTTACCTTCGGTAATCGAAAGTTGTGTCCTGTGCTTGTCACACCAGATTTTTGTGTCGACATATATTTAGTTCCCGACAGTACGGAACATATGAATTCAGATGTAAAATTTATAAGTATGGGAAAATATTTATATTTTGTTACCATGGCAACCATTTCTCCTATCTTCCCTATGAAATACAAGAGTAAAGTGGTCTTCAAACAATTTTGAGAGCAAAATGAGAATATACATTTTAAAGAGAATCTAAAAAATAATTGATATTTGAATTTAAAAAAAAATCGTTGGAGCAAATTTTGAGAAAATCGAAAAAAACTGAAAGAGTACATCAGTAAAGTACTTGTACTCTTTGACCGATTTTGATTAAAAGCTTTGTGTCACGTGCCAGAAGGGTGCCTAACTTAATTATAAAATTGCAACCTCGTAACTCTTTTAGTACTTGAGATATTCTATTCACATACTAAACTTTTTTTTTTCAAATTTGGGATGTTAAGAACGTGTATTTCCATCAAAGTCGAATTTGTTGACTCGATTACAATATTTTCTTTTAAGGTGGTTCAGGAGCGACGTCTAAACGTACTTGAAAAAAAAACTAGACTATTCTAAGGATTTTTTCATTGCAGTTTTTTTTTTAAATGAATTAAATTCATAAAGATTATTGGGACGTCGAGCTATAATTTTTTAAATAAATTATTAAAAAATTATCGTAATTAATTTTTTTGTTATCAAGCAAATACAAAAAAACAATCTGTCCCAATAATCTTTAATTTTTTTTTTTAATTTAAAAATGAATTTATTGTTATTAATAATCACATATTAATTAAGAAATTTTTAAAATAAGCTTAGATGATTTATTTAAAAATCAACTGACAAATTAGTTCAGCATCCTTGCAATAGATGGCAGGCTAGTCTAACAGCCGATCCCCTAATAGCCTATATTTATATATTTTTATGCTTTTATAAAAGATACATAATATATAATAACATTTATAAAGTATTTATTGTTAAAAGATCAATGCAAATCAACCAAATGCATTAAATATTATTAGCTACCATTCTGACATCTCTTGGCAAATTTTTTGAATTAGTTGAATTTTTGGGCATACTTTTAATGACACAGAACGCCATCTTAGCGGGAAAAACATGCGTAACACATTTCGCTCCCGTAGCCCCTTAATAAAAAAAAAATAGTTCCATTTTTCAAGAGGAAAGTGATTAAATAATATTAAGGACGACTTGAAATGAAATATTTTTTGGATAAAATCAAAATTTTCTTTTTTAATTCTCTAAAATTAATGAGGCATTGTTGAAATCGTTTTTTTTCTTTCCTTTAATCTTATAGCCAAAAATGCCACAAATGTTTTATTTCAAAATATTTTTTATTAATTAATTCTTAATTGCTTTTAATTTAAGGAAAAAGTTGAAATTTTTTTAATCACAATTTTTGATAATGCTCATTTGCATTTAATAAAACTAAATTTAATCTCTATTCGTCCCTCTGCGTGGATAGGTTCCCCGAAATTTTGCAATCTTTCAGAGGACGTTATTGGGGGAGTCCAGGAAAAATACCTGGGTCCCGAAATTCTCAAAAAGGAGGCGATAAAAATTCCAAAAAATACCGAATTTGGGTGTCTGTGTTCAATTTTAAGCATAAATGAGAGCTACGAGGTTGAAATTTTATATTTAAATCCAGTACCCTCTGAGGCGTGAAAATATGCTTTTAATCAAAATCGGCCAAAAAGTACTAGTACTTTTGCAGTTTTTTTTTCGATTTTCTCAAAATTCGCTTTAACAATTTTTTTTTTTTTTAATTCAAAAATCAATTATTTTTTAGGTTCTCGATAAAATGTATATTCTCAATTAATTTAATGTGTTATGGCTGTGGAAATTTAATCAGGAAACCGAAAGACACTATCTTTTATTTAATTTCTACTTGCCGACGTTTCGGTCGTCTGTCACGACCTTCATCATAACATTTATTTAGACAAAATTAAATTAATTAATATACAAAAATTTTAGCAAATATTAGATGTACTTACAAATAATTGTCAACAAACCACGATCTTAGGTATTTTGATGTTTACTGTAATCATATACAATTTTTTTTTTTTTTAATTTTTAAATATACATAAATTACTTGGTTGGGGTCTTGGATTCAAATGTTATATTGAACTCTCTCATGCATTACTATTTATTTAAATATTTAAATAAATTAATCCCCGGACGACCAAAACGTCGGCAAGTAGATATTTTTGTTTAATCTCCTGACTGCAAAGTGTCTTTCGGTTTCCTGATTGTATATTCTCATTTTGTCATTGAAATCTTCTGAAGACCACTTTACTCTTGTACTTCATAGGAAAGATAGGAGAAATGGTTGCCATGGTAACAAAATATAAATATTTGAGGTTCAGAAATTATCTAATGAGCAACGCAGCTAGTTTTTTGTTTCAATTTTTTATTATTAAATATAAAGTGCCAGGGCCAACGTTTCGGTCGCATATAGGACCATCATCAGGGCCAAGCCATTGCAATGTATCATTCCTCGTGGTCATATTGGTCAAAGAAATTATTACCAATGCAATATACTCAATGACCAAATTAATAGAACAGTGTGTTATTATGGACTGAGATCGAGTGAATGATTGAGTGAAATTCACTCGATCTCAGTCCATAATAACACACTGTTCTATTAATTTGGTCATTGAGTATATTGCATTGGTAATAATTTCTTTGACCAATATGACCACGAGGAATGATACATTGACAATGGCCTGGCCCTGATGATGGTCCTATATGCGACCGAAACGTTGGCCCTGGCACTTTATATTTAATAATAAAATTGAAACAAAAACTAGCTGCGTTGCTCATTAGATAATTTCTGAACCTCAAATAAACCATATCAGCTATATACCTCAACTATATCTAAAATATAAATACTAATAAATTTTACATCTTGAATTCTAATATGTCGGCGGAAATTAAATATTTATCGACACAAAAAATCTGGTGTGACAACTTTCTTTTACCAAAGGTAAGAGAAAGTTGTGTGCTGTCACACCAGGTTTTTTTATAAGGGATAAGAGAGTGTTATTTTTTAATAAGCCGGATTTTTAACAAAAGACATATTTAGAAAGAAGGTATTTATTCTATTTAGATGTGTGTGCAATGGCTGGTTGCCTATTCCCCGGGCGCTCAGGCATCAACTATTCGAAAACGTCTTTGATTGCGGGACACAATCCCCGTTTGGCAAGCAGGCAAGAAAAAAAAAGGCAACTAAAATCTCACGTAGGTATTTAATCCTAGACGAGATTTCCAACAGGAAACTCCCCGCCCCTCTCTCCTCCCCTCCCCTCCCCCTTAACGTCATTAGAGTGACACAATATAAAGCTACTTATTAAAAAAATAAAATTAAAATTCCTCTGCTTGTAAATTGGGGACTTTGTGAGAGTTAAAAGCAAACAGGGAGGGGGAAGCTGATGACTTGATGAAATGGAATTCAAGACATTTGTATTTTTGCTGGGAATTTTCAAATTTTTTGTTCTAAATTAAATATCTAAATAAAATATTAATCTTTTAGGTTAAGTGGGGGGGGGGCATTTCTGAAGAGGCGGACTAGGCGTGCGCCTGGGGCGGCAAATTTCATAGGCGGCAAAATTTATCGTTTTCACTGTCGGCGTTCGAGGCCAGGTTCTTACAAAAAAAAGAGAGCCTAGCCTTAAGGGGGGTTCAGGAGCGACGTCTAAACGTACTTTAAAAAAAAAACTAAACTATTAAAAGGAATTTTTCAATGCGGTTTTTTTTCAAATGAATTAAATTCATAAGAGATTATTGGGACATGGAGCTATAATTCTTTTAACGACTTATTAAAAAATTATCGTAATTAATTTCTTTGTTATCAAGCAAATACAAAAAAACAATCTGTCCCAATAATCTTTATTTTTTTAAATTTAAAAATGAATTTATTGTTGTTATTAATCACATATTAATTAAGAAATTTTTAAAATAAGCTTAGATGATTTATTTAAAAATCAAATGTCAAATTAGTTCAGCATTCTTGCAATAGATGGCAGGCTAGTCTAACAGACGATCCCCTAATAGCCTATATTTATATATTTTTATTCTTTTATAAAAGATAGATAATATATAATAACATTTATAAAGTATTTATTGTTAAAAGATCAATGCAAATCAACCAAATGCATTAAATATTATTAGCTACCATTCTGACATCTATTGGCAAATTTTTAAATTACTTGATTTTTGGGCATACTTTTAATGACACACAACGCCATCTTATCGGGAAAAACGTGAGTAACCACTTCGCTCCCGTAGCCCCTTAAAGCTTATTTTTTTCTATCCTTTCCCTCCCCCCCTTCTCTTTTTATTTATATATACTGGCTAATTTTAAATAATAATAAGCTTTCATGTTGGAAATAGAGATTTATTATTCCAAGAGGATATCAATCATTTATTATCAAAGCTCTTTTTATTTTTTCTTATCTCTGAAATTAAAAGCGCTTTTTAAATAATATTTGTAAAACACATTAACGATCTCATGGGAGTAACCTCCAACCCAATTCATTGCTTTGCTGATGACAGTACCCTGCACTCAGTCAGGACTGGTGAAACCTCATCCACTGGTCGTCTGGGGGCTGTGTCGTCGATAAATGATGATCTTGGTCTCTTGGAGGAATGGGGAAACCTCAATCAAGTAAAATTCAATTCCCAAAAACCCAATGTTGTTTAATTTCTAGACAAAAAAATAGGATTTGCCCTCCCCTTATTTACAGCAATAATAGTCTCGAGTTCAAAGATTCATTTTCTGTTCTGGGAGTGACAGTTACATCTGATCTCTCCTGGAGCAACCACATCTCTTCTGTGGTTAAATCTACCGCAAGGAAATTGGGTTTCCTATTCAAAACGAAGCGTTACTTTTCCTCCCAACAACTCCTAATCCTCTATAAAGCCCAAATTCGGCATTAGACTGATAGGTGATTCTACCCTTACTGCATCCTTACAGTCACTAGATCATAGAAGAAGAGTATCTGCACTATCTCTCTTCTACAGGTATTACCATGGTCAATGCTCTGCCGAATTAAAATCAATTATCCCACCCAATGCAACATATTCACGGAACACAAGAGAGGCATCTTCCCAGCATCCCTATGCTGTTCAGATCACGACTAACAGAACAAAACAATTTCATTCTTCCTTTGTCCCCATGACCTCCCGTGATTGGAACAAGCTCCCTGCGTCTATCTTTCCCAAAACCTACAATCTTCAGACTTTCAAGTCTAACCTCAACAGGCATCTTCTCAGTTCCCGCAGTTGAGTTTCCCCTTTATGCTTCTCCTTTTGTTTTATTTTCTTCCTGGCTGCATGTGACTATTGGTCATTATAGGTCTTCGGACCTTATGCACCCATTCCAAAAACAAACAAAACAAAAAACTGAAAATGTATCTCAGTAAAGTATTAGTACTTTTTAGGGGCTCAGTTTTGTATCAAAAACAAAGGCCAAGGTCTTACAAAAAAAAAAGGGCCTAGTCTTAAAAAGAAAATGAAATTTAAAAATAAAAAAACTAATGAACTAATTTGACATTTGATTTTTAAATAAATCATCAAAGCTTATTTTAAAAATTAATATGTGATTAATAATAACAATAAATTCATTTTTAAATTTAAAAAAGAATCAAAGATTATTGGGACAGATTGTTTTTTTGTATTTGCTTGATAACAAAAAAATTAATTACGATTTAATAAGTCATTAAAAAAATTATAGCTCGATGTCCCAATAATCTCTTATGAATTTAATTCATTTAAAAAAAAAACCGCATTGAAAAATTCCTTATAATAGTTTAGTTTTTTTTTTAAAGTACGTTTAGACGTCGCTCCGCCGCGGGCGGGCCCGAGCCAGCTGGAGGGGATCCTGGCGAAGGCGGGCGGAACAGCTAGTATTCTTTGAAAGTTAAATCAAGTGTGACTTAGCGCCAAGGGTTGGCTGATTGGTTATCAATTTAAATGGAATTGCCAGTTTCTGATTGAACTCATTGAGATCAATTACAATATGATTTTTTTTTTAATTCTCCATTCCAGCAAATGATTTATGTAGCATTTTGATTAGAAAACAAATAAAATTAAATAAAAGAAAGGCGAATAATTAGAGAGGATTTGTTCCAGCAGCATCTCCATCATATTTCAATTATTCTTCTCTCTTTTAAGGGAGTGAAGATAAACATCTTATGTCGTTGCATAATTAAATATTTAACTATCTAAGTATAAAATGGAAATATGAAAAATAATAAATTAAAGTCCGTGTGCTTTACTTCTAGTCAACGAGCAAACTTATCTGCCAGATAGCTAATCAACGATATACGTAGTAAACAGAAAGAAACACGATTAAGCTTCGAATCATATCACGTCTAGACTTTGCACTCCAGTGGAAATTAAAGAAGAAATTTTACTTTCTCTTACCTCTATATATGTTAATATATATAGAGAGAAAGTATTGGATTCATGTCAAAAATTCCATGTTCGGATTTTGATGGATATACACGTTTTGAGGTCCCCTGTGTCCGAAAAAGTGAAGAAATTATGATTTTTTTTTTTTATAAATTTTAAGAAGACAGATAAGAACAATTTGTATGTTTCTGGCCTGATGATGGTCCTTTTCGGGCCGAAACTGTGAGAATGTGCACACAACAGTTGTCTGGCAATAAAATTGCTGTATAATAAAGTAAAATACTTTGTTTTAATTATCGTCAACTCCATCGTACGAATTTAAAAGAAGTAAACCTGCAATTATAAAAATTGATAATTTCTCTTTCGTCTCTTTTTAATTTAAATACATGTAGACAAAAAACAATGGTATAAGCACTGTACACAACTTTCTCGTGCCCCGCCAAGGGAAAGAGAAAGTTGTTTGGTGTGCGACCAGTCACACCCGATTGTTTTTTGTCGTGCTTGTCTCTGGCAAAATTCGTTTTCTGTATGTAACTGGTATGGAGGTTGTTGATGCTTCGGTAATTAAAAGTTGTGCTTGTCACACCAGATTTTTGTCTCTTCAATAGTTGAATGAAGTAGTTAGTTGTAGTCTATAGACGAGGCGAGGCCCGGAAGTGTCGGTCAACTGCGTTTTTGAATTTGTCTTTATAGTTATTGTTTAACAGGAAAATAAGACCATATAAATTGTCCAAATGATTTTGTTCTGAACGCACTCGAGTCATTTCATTTCAAATCAACACAGAAAAGTACCATTTTCAACCCGACCATCTCCGATTTTGATGAAATTTGGTGTGTTCATTGTACATGATGAGAGAATGAAAAATGCCAAATTACAGAATTGTAGCACAAGTAGAACAAAAGTTATGGCCCCCCAAAGTTTAAAAAATTTCGGAAAATTTCAAAATCTTTGCAGACAAAAATGGCTGTAACTTCTGTTCTAATAAAGATAGAACTATGAACCAAGTATTTTTGGAAAGGTCTTGAAACAAGCTTTAAAATGATGTACAACATGATCACATTCCAACAATGAAAATAATTAAGGTCATTGACTTTAACCTTTGACCTTGAATATCTCAAAACATGTCACCTCCAAAATTGATGAAAAAAATATATATGCTTCCTCATTTTACGATAAACAACATATTAAAATTTCATTTTGGGACCACATTGGGATTAGGAGATAAAAATTCATATGTAAAGCTATCTGATGCAAAAATGCACTACAAAGCATATGTTGAGTGCAAAAGAATTGCATAAAATATTAACCAATCACAGTTAAGCTGAAATTCTGAAAAGGTCATAGGCGTCGGACGTGTGGGGACATGGGGGGAGCAGAGGACACCCCCCCCCCCCCCCGGGATTATCCAGGGAGGGAAGCCAAAATCTTATATATATGGTAGTTGGTTAGCCTATATTACACAGGGCAACAAAAAGGACCTTTTTTTTTGTTGGCTGAGAATTTGAAGCTATTTCTGGGTATTTGGGTCGCGCTGATTCCAAAAATGCCATCAGTTTTGCTCCATCACGTCAGATTTTAGAGCTATAGAGAAAACAAAATTTTAATAGAAAATGTGCTCTAAAGCGGCTCTAATTTTATATTTCCTGTTTTTTTTAAGGCGACACCCTTTAAAAATATGCAGATAGTTATAATACATATAAATTGGAAGTTTCAGCCGAATCGGAGGTCATTTAGACGTGCCGCAAACGGCTAAAGGTTTAGAAAAATCGAAATTTTTCAGTTTTTTTTGCTTTGGTCACCCCTAATACAATTTTGGGTATCCCTGAATGAAAAAAACATATATTTACGATATTCTATAGTTCTTTAGCTTTCTAAAAATTATTCATTCGTAAAAATCTGTTAATTATTAAGGAAATTATGTACAAAAACGTCAGCAAAGAAAAAACACAAGTACACTCACTGGTCGGAAAAAATGAACTTTGTTCAAATGAACCAATTTATATGTATTATAACTATCTGCATATTTTTAAAGGGTGTCGCCTTAAAAAAAAAAACAGGTAATATAAAATTAGAGCCGCTTTAGAGCACATTTTCTATTAAAATTTTGTTTTCTCTATAGCTCTAAAATCTGACGTGATGGGGCAAAACTGATGGCATTTTTGGAATCAGCGCTACCCAAGCACCCAGAAATAGCTTCAAGTTCTCAGCCAAGAAAAAAAAGGTCCTTTTTGTTGCCCTGTGTAATATAGGCTAACCAACTACCTATATATAAAATTTTGGCTTCCTCCCTTGGATAATCCCGGGGGGGGGGGGGTGTCCTCTGCTCCCCCATGTCCCCCCACGTCCGACGCCTATGACCTATTCAGATTTTCAGCTTAACTGTGATTGGTTAATATTTTATGCAATTCTTTTGCACTCAACATATGCTTTGTAGTGCATTTTTGCATCAGATAGCTTTACATATGAATTTTTATCTCCTAATCCCAATGTGGTCCCAAAATGAAATTTTAATATGTTGTTTATCGTAAAATGAGGAAGCATATATATTTTTTTCATCAATTTTGGAGGTGACATGTTTTGAGATATTCAAGGTCAAAGGTTAAAGTCAATGACCTTAATTATTTTCATTGTTGGAATGTGATCATGTTGTACATCATTTTAAAGCTTGTTTCAAGACCTTTCCAAAAATACTTGGTTCATAGTTCTATCTTTATTAGAACAGAAGTTACAGCCGTTTTTGTCTGCAAAGATTTTGAAATTTTCCGAAATTTTTCAAATTTTGGGGGGCCATAACTTTTGTTCTACTTGTGCTACAATTCTGTAATTTGGCATTTTTCATTCTCTCATCATGTACAATGATCACACCAAATTTCATCAAAATCGGATATGGTCGGGTTGGGAGCTGTGTTGATTTGAAATGAAATGACTCACTCCTGTTGGCATTACAGAGAAAATAAAGAGCGAAACGTTATTCACTTATTTTCTCTAAATTATTAAAATCATTGTAATCAATAATTGCTGGTAAGTCCCAAAATAATTGACCCTCTTTTATTAGAGAGAGAGATTTTATTGATTTTAGGTCAACTGGAATTAAACTCCGGATTTTTTTTGTTTTTTAAATAATTGAAATCCAATATTTTATCGATTAGCCGTGTCTGTAATGTGGGTGTATGTGGCAATTTCTAAATTCAAACTTTTTTTTTTTATTTTAGTCAATGGCTATTCCACTAATATAGTAGAAAAATAAAAATCTGGATGCATAGCACACAACTTTATCTACTTGACCTGACATTAAATTCAACCGGAACTTTATTATATTTTTTGAAAAAAAAAATATATATATATATATATAAAACCGTTAGAATTATCATGAAATGAATAGTTAGTTATCTTTCTTTTTGTATATCATTATAGTAGTAGTAAAAGATAATAATAATTCTTGAACCCCTTCCCCCCCCTCTCTCTAGCTATTCATTTAATTGAATTAGCATTATTCAAGTTTACAACAACAAACAACAAACATAATAATATTCAACCTGTTTTAAAATTACTTCTTTTGCTATCTTGAGTTCTTAATAACCTAACCTTACCTACCATAACCTTCAATTGTCATTTTTGTCTTGGATTGTTTCGAATATTTTTATAACGTTGATTCTTGAATAAATAAAAATAATAAAGGGAAATTAATAAAAATAAAGCCTAAAACTCACTAATCTTTTTTTTAATCGAAGTGAATTGAGAAAAAATGGCGACATAAGGTGGTCACCTACCAAAGATTTGGCGCTGAGATCGCCCTGCACAATTCACACCGATTGGGTCAAATTATGCAGCAAAATTTTCATTTTCTGACTCAACAAACAATTAAGGCCGTTTCACACGTAGGGTTTTCAGGTTAGATTGCATGCGATATGACGTCACTGCAAGAATAGCCAGCAGTGTGATGCACTCACACGAGACATGCAGCCAGCGAATAAAACTTGAGTTGTCAAAATCAAATAACCTCACTTTTTGGTTAGTCAGCCATGTTGGATGCTCCGTGTGAAGCGGCCTTAATACTAGCGTCCAAAAAGAATGCAGGGCAAAATGTGTAAACGAACAGACCTATTAACACAAAAAATCTTGTGTGATAAGCACAGAACACAACAAAATAAAATATTATACCCACAGATTGCAGTGTGTCTGCCTGTTATGCAAGAATATTTTTTTATTTCTCTCAAGTCCCTCGGTCGCTCATAAACATTCAATTAGAATTTAATTCATAACTGAAGGATGATAATTTGTCGTTCATTAATATCAAAAAGATTCGTTCGTTCTTTTATCTATGCAAATTAAACTTGTTAATGAATGAAAGAGGAGATTTTATTTCTCTTTTAATCTTATTTTTTTTTATTATTAAATTCATGGGAATCGAACTCCGGAAACTCTCAGCACAAAAAAAAAAATAACGTTAGTTGAATTGAAATTAAATAAAAAAGACTTGATCCAGGGGATGCTGGTTCTTATTAATCGGTGAGAAATCCCAATTTATACAGAATTTTTGACGAGAGGTCTAGCATTATTAATTTTTTTACTACTAGCCGCGACGCCCACCTTCGGCGGACCCTCGCCTTTTCTTCTTAATTATGAAAAGAAAATTATTATTAGCCTTCGGGCTTGGAGTAGGGGTTAGCGTGCTAACCTCTGCACCAAGCCCCGAGGTGCTAGTGTCAAAAAAACCTAGCCCGCTACACCAGCGAGCCAAAAAAAAAAAAAAAAATCTGGTGTGACTGGCGCACAGCACACAACTTTCTCTTACCTTCGGTAATCGAAAGTTGTGTACTGTGCTTGTCACACCAGATTTTTTGTGTCGACATGTATTTAGTTTCCGACAGTAGGGTACATTCGATTTTCAAGATGTAAAATTTATAAGTATGGAAAAATATTTATATTTTGTTACCATGGCAACCATTTCTCCTATCTTCCCTATGAAATACAAGAGTAAAGTGGTCTTCAGAAGATTTCAATCACAAAATAAGAACATACATTTTAAAGAGAATATAAAAAATAATTGATTTTTGAATTTAAAAAAAAATCGTTGGAGCAAATTTTGAGAAAATCGAAAAAAACTGAAAAAGTGCATCAGTAAAGTACTAGTACTTTTGGGCCGATTTTGTTCAAAAGCTTCGTGTCACGTCCCATGGGGGTGCCTAACTTAAATATAAAATTTCAACTTCCTAGCTCTTTTCGTTCTTGAGATATTTTGTTCACAGACACACACACACACAGACACACAGACAGACCATGTCGCGAAAACCACTTTTTTGGATTCAGGGGACCTCAAAACGTGAAGATCCATCAAAATCTCGACATCGAATTTTTGACATGAATCCAATACTTTCTCTCTCTATATATTAACATATATATGAGGTAAGAGAAAGTAAAAATATTATTATTCCATTCCAATCTAGTGCCTGCTTGAGGATTTGTTTACATTCATGGAATACACAAATGAAAAGAATACATAAATATTTCTCTATACATTTCCTATGGGAGAAATCGTAACTTTAAGAATTAATAACTCAAAAAGTTATAGGAATTTCGGGTTGAAAATAATTTTCCTGTAATCCCGAGAAGGTCCTCTTTTTGCATATAAAATTTTATTTCAAAATTCCAACGGGAAGTTGGTCAAATAGAGTGTGGCAGACAGACAGACAGACGGACATTAGCGAATTATATATATAGATACTTTATAGGCATATTTTAAACATATATAGGCAGTGGCGCATTTGGAGGGGGAGGGCGTTTGCCCCCCCTCTCCAATGGCTCTGATTTTTATAAAATTTTATATTATTCTAAATAAAATATTTCAGAATATATCCACGAGTATTTAAACTGCACAAAATTAAACAATCAAATTAAATTAAATATCTTTTGACCAAATTCGAGTACCTATTTGTAAGTAAATTAAAAAAAAATGCCCCCCCCCCAAGAAAAAGTTTAAATGACGCCACTGTATGTAGGTAAGCAAAAGTAAAAAAAAAAAATCATTGTGTGGTTTTATGAAAGCACGATGCAAGTGAAACTTTTTCGGATCGTAGGCGTTTAACTGAAAATTTTCAGAAAATTATGCAATTAAGGGTATTAAAATCGCGTTTTCTTAATAATTGGAAAATGGGAAATCAATAGACGCATGTTAAAAACTGAGAACAATATTTATTTAGTAATTGAATCATTTTAAATTATTATAAAAAATTATATTTTATCAATTTAAAAATTGAATAATTAAATCTCACAATTATTTTTTTATAATTCGTCATATATATTAAGAAATTTTCGTATTTTTCTCGTCACGGCTTGTGACGTCATGGCTTGTAGCGTCATGGCCTTTGACGTCACGGCTTGTAATGCGACATGCTGATAGAGGAACGAAAAAATTTGTGTCGATCAAAATAAAGTTTCACTTTAAAAAAGAATGAATATCTATTTGATTTAAACTTTCTACCGTAGGCTCTATTTGTAACATTATGTATATATGAAAGATAAAATACACTAGGTTATATGTTTCAAGGCTTTTTTATTAATTTAAATTAATAAAAAACCTAGTGTATTTTACCTTTCATATATAATATCTATTTAACGAACAAATCGAGAGAGCGAGAGCGAGAGGAGAGATTCTCTCTCCCGGCGTTCAATTCTATTCATTGCACTGGACCACAACCCTCTTCCGCGCCCAAAGGAATTTCAACCACACCTTATTACTGACAACTAAGTATTCGTTTACAACGAGAGAACGAGAATAAAAAAAAGCATTTTTTTCCGTTCAATAATAAAAATTCTCCGACTAATTGGTCCAAAGTTTTTTTTTTTTCCAATTTCGTAAGCTTAACGAGAACATGCCCTGTTTTTGTCTCTGAGAAGACACCCGTATCATTCGTTTGCGCTGCCCTCATTTGTATCTGAATACATTTAACGTATTTTTCTTTTTTAATTTATATAGGGCACTAGCCGCGCAGCCCCCTTTCGGCGGACGCCTGTTTTTCCTTATTCCCGTGTCCCTGTCAATTTGTTTCATACAATTGACAATAAACTGGCTTGAAATTTTTGATGTTTATCAATCAAGATTCGATTTTAAATAACGCCAACGTTTCGGTCGTCGCCAATGACGACCTTCATCAGAGCAAATATTGTTATATAAACACGATATTACTCAAATTTCTATTTTCTTTAATATGTGCAAAAATTGATCAGTAAATCAGAGACACCGAACAAGCAAAGATAATAATAATTTTTTTTTTTTTTACATTTTGTTTATGATTGCAATACCTTAGATCGTGTATATTTAACAATATCTGTGCCCTGATGAAGGTTGTGATTGGCGACCGAAACGTCTGCAAAAAAATTTTTGTTGTTGCAACTTCCTTTATAACCTAATTATCATTGAATTTATTAGTAAAAGAAATTGATTTATATATAGGTATATTTAATAAACACCTGTCTATCCTCAATTCAAAAAAAAAATTTAAAATATTTTTCGAGATCTATCGAGATAATAGTATTCAAACGGAATTAACTAGTCATAGATATATTTAACAAGTATGTGAGTGTTGTTTACTGACGAGGCCAAACATCTCATGGTCCCCGGGAATAGAGCCCGGGATCTCCAGCCTTTCCGGGGCATAGGCGTTTGGCCTCACTCTTTTATATATTTTTACTTTTTTGCTCTCGTTTTAGAAGAAGATCCAAATGAAAGATTCACCTTTTTTTTTACAAAGGGCACCCTTCGGTAAGAGAAAGTTGTGCACCGTGCTGGTCACACCAGATTTTTTGTGTCGAAATATATTTAGTTTTCCATAGCACCTTAGTTTCAAACTTGACCACTTGCAAATAAAAAAATAAAAAAAATACTTTCTATATATTTCAATATAGGTAAGAGAAAGAAAAAATGTTTTGAAGTCAAGCAAAAGACGCTGTCACGTTAAAAAGCCACCGGCTGTGTAGAAGACACAGTCAACACCTAATCGTCACGAAATTTTGTTAGCAAACCTCCAAAAAATGGAAGAAATCAAAACTACCCCCCACAACTTTCCCCTCTACAGTGGCGTAGCGAGGGGGGGAGCAAGGGGGGTCATCATGCACCGGGCGCTACTCACAAAGGGGCGCCAAATGGTCCGCAAAATAAAAAATTGCTGGATAATTTTTATTTTTATTATAATTGATTTGTGGAGGATCAGATACATTTGAAAATCTAGTCTTGTTTTTTCAACAACATTTTTTGTGTCAAATTTAAAGCCTAGCTTGAGCCTATCACTTTATTTATTTTACTTTATTTATTTATTAATTTGCGAGTATATTTTACATATAATATTATATGGTTTTCGAATGGGGGGGGGGCGCTAAAAGGTATTGTGCCCCGGGCGCGAGTTAAGCTCACTACGCCACTGCCCCTCTAGCACAATTTCACTGGATTTTATTTTTCAAAATGAAAATACGTCAGGCAAATTTGATATGCATACGAAATAGCTAAAAAAAAATGCAATATCATCATCGATTTACTTTCTTTAATAAAAGACATTGTTATTAAATGTGAAATTGTTTAGCAAGCACAAAACTTGTCAATTTTACTTTTTATTTTTAAATAGAGTAAATTCATTTCTCTCTCTTTATTTTTACTCTGTCTATTTATGATAATGCATTCAATTGATTATTTTGTTTTTGCATCACGTGACTCCCCCCCTTCTCAGGTCACCAAAATCATAAATGTAATGGAATAAATAAAATAGAACCTATTTAGAGATGCTCTTCGTCCTTTGCTCCAACGTTCGTTCTAAATAGCCTTTAAACCAGAGTTGGGTTTTTTACTTGATTTAAGGCAATTTTTTTACGCGTTTAATAACACTGTGCGTCAAGGAAAAAAGCCCCGAGATAATTCCTTCAGATTCTTAAGTAAAATGACCTCCTGAATCCAAATATGACCTCTGATTTCCCCCCACCACGTACCGTTTTCGGGGGAGAGCCCCCTACTTATTTCCACCCCTTTTCGTTAATTATAAGGCCATGAATCAAATTTGGATGGTTGAAAAGGAATATTTTAGCCTTAACATTTCTTCAGAAGGTCTAGAGAAGTGAAAAGTTAAAAAACATTAACATTTGGATCCAAGGGGGGATGTGGGGGGAGGATTTTGTCCCTTAAAATGCAAAAAAAGCATTAAAAATGATCGATTTTTTTACAATTTTTTCACTGATTTTCTACATATTCCAGCGGACAAACCTACCACACTCTTCCTTAAATATCCCTCAACTAAAAAAAAAAATATTGAATAAAGCGGGTGGGGTGTGAGCGATTCCGAAGCCCACTCAAGCTCAAATTTGGACAAGAAGTAATTTCTACCCCTTTAGATAAAATATGTAAATATTGAAGGACATAGAAGAATCCGTATATTTAACTTTAAATTTGTAAAGATCAGCCCGAAAAAATGAAAGTTAGCCGCATATTTGCCAATTTGGCCGAATCTTCCATCTTCTTGCAAGGGCTTCGAAATCGCCCACACCCCACCCGCTTTATCCTATATATTTTTTTTTAGTTGAGGGATGTTTAAGGAAGGGTGAGGTGGGTCTATCCGCTGGAATATGTAGAAAATCAGTGAAAAATAAGAAAAAAATCGATCATTATTAATGATTTTTTTGCATTTTAAGGGTCAAAATCCTCCCCCCCCCCCCTTGGATCCAAATGTTAATGTTTTTCAACTTTTCACTTCTCTAGACATTCTAAAGAAATGTAAATTAAGTTGTATGCTGGATATGTGAGATTGGAGTTGGGAAGAATAAAACCAGCGTTGACGAACACCTTTACACTTTTATTCAGGCAGACGTTTCGGTAACCATAACGTTTGCCATCTTCAGTGGCAATGAAAGTTTCTTAAGATGTCCCTGTCATATATGGTAATATTATAGTAGTATGGAGCATCAGCCTGGAGCGCTCGGCAAGTATTTACTTGCCGAGCGCTCCAGGCTGATGCTTCCTATACTATATATGATTATTATGTATGACAGGGACGCCTTGAAAAAACTTTCATTGGCACTGAAGATGGCAACCGTTATGGTTACCGAAACGTCTGCCTGAATAAAAGTGTAAAGGTGTTCGTCAACGCTGGTTTTATTCTTCCCAACTCCAATTCTAAAGAAATGTTAAGGCTAAAATATTCCTTTTCATCCCTCCAAATTTAATTCATGGCTCTATAATTAACGAAAAGGGGTGGAAATAAGTAGGGGGCTACCCCCCCCCGAAAAACGGTACGTGCTGGGGGAAAACGGATTCAGGAGGTCATTTTACTTAAGAATCTGAAGAAATTATCTCGGGGCTTTTTTTCTTGTTGCACAGTGTTACTGAAGGTAAGAGAAAGTTGTGTGCTGTGCAACCATCACATCACACCAGATTTGTTTCTTTATTAACCATATAATAATGCTTTTTGGAAGATAAAATTATTTAATATCAAATATTATTTATGTATTTTTATTTTAATATCTTGAGGATTCATATAATAATGAATTTTGGCAGATTCCAGTTTTTGGGCCATAAAATTAATTTTCCATATGTTTAGTCCCTTATCAATGAGAATTCTAATAAAATAAAAGCAAACTGGAATTTAAACTGATCCAATATTAATTAATTAAAGAAAATAATAAAAATGCATAGAAATGAAATGACAGTTGGAGGTTAGGTTACCATATTTAATTTTTGAATTTCATTTTTTAATTATTTTATCAACATTTTGATTATATTATTCACTAAATAAAAAGAAAACAACAGCGCCAATGCTCTAAAACATTCAAAAACATGAAATAGAAGCTGCTAACCTGTTTTTTTTTTCAGGGGGTTGGTTTTTACATTTACCTAGTTTTTTCCGTGCAAAAACTGAGTAAAATAAAAATGCATTAATTTAAATATAAATTCCTTTAATTTTCAATATGTATTGAGCGGGATTATTAATTATTATAGATATTTATCTGACGAGTGAGGAAGTGATGTTATGTTAATAAATACTAAAGGGAAATTAAGATCACTAATCCGACGATCGAGGCACACAAATTTTCATTTTTTCATTCCAATTGTCCTGATGAAGGGCGGGATTTGCGTCCGAAACGTCTTTGATGATTGAAATAAAAAAGAATGGATTGGATTAACTTAAAATTTTTCGTCTCCGTCATCCGAAAATACTTTAAGTTTGAAAATTATCTGCAAAAATCAGAGATTTCTAACTTTTAAAAAAAAAAAAAAATCTTGATTGTGAAATGAAATGATCCCTATAGACAGATTATTCGCTTTAAATAACGTCTTTCTGAGTTTTCTAATTTATTTCCCCGGCCGAGGGAGGGTAAAAAGACAAAAGAAAGAGCAAATTAACACGAGTGTCATTAAAATAATTTCCACTTGTGGTTGAATGTTTTCTCGTTAACTGCTAAATGCTTTCAAGAAAAAGATTCCTTTTTTTTTTACTTTTTTTAATGCTTAATAATCATCTCTTAAAAGGTGCATTGTGCATGAAAAATAATAAAAATTTTTTTCTTTATTTAAAAATCTGGTGTGACTGGCCGCACCAGAGTTTCTTGTGTCGACATATGTTTTTTTTTTTTTTTTTTTTTTTTTTTAAAAGACACTCACACTTTTTTCTCATTCACTCTCACATTCACACAGTCTTTTCGGCAACTTAGGCCATTTAAGACTTTTACGATAGCAGTTATTTAATAATATTATGTTTATTTGGGGTCCAGGCTTTCTTATTTAAGCCATTTGGTATCCAAATGGCTTAAATAAAATCATCGGACTGCCTGGGGTCCGAACCCGCGACGTTTGGTATACGAGGTTAGCACGCTAACCTCTACACCAAGCCCCGAGGGCTCGACATATGTTTAGTATCCGGCGATAAACTAAAATTCAAGATGTAAATTTATTTATATTTTGTTACTATGGCAAGGAGACCCCATTTTGAATCGAAATTAACATGCAAATCCTCATATGGGGATTTAACTTTGGATTAGGGAAGGAAAGTGAATTTGAAAAATCTGAAGTACATCAGCAAAGTGTACTTAAAACGATGATGAAAATGCTGGAGGTATTTTTAGGGCAAATTTTAATACCACTATACAGTCGACGTTTCGGGGGACTCAACGCCTCCCTTCATCAGGACTCTAAACATTCAAAAACATTTAGCTTAGTTAACAATGAATAATTCTTACTTTCTCTTTTCTTCTTCTTTTTTTCCTTTGTCACATACATCATTACAACAATAGTTTGCTACTTACAATGTAAATAAACCAGTGAGGGTTCATTATTTAAAACCACATTGTAAGGATGTATGTGACAAAGGAAAAAAAAAGAAGAAGAGAAAGTAAGAATTATTCATTCAAATTATATGTTTTTGAATGTTTAGAGTCCTGATGAAGGGAGGTGTCGAGTCCCCCGAAACGTCGACTGTATATTGGTATTAAAATTTGCCCTAAAAATACCTCCAGCATTTTCATCATCGTTTTAAGTACACTTTGCTGATGAAGGATTTCAGATTTTTCAAATTCACTTTCCTTCCCTAGAGCCAAAGTTAAATCCCCATATGGGGATTTGCATGTTAATTTCGATTCAAAAGGGGGTCTCCTTGCCATGGTAACAAAATATAAATAAATTTACATCTTGAATTTTAGTATTAAAATTTGCCCTAAAAATACCTCCAGCATTTTCATTTCTCATTCATCTATCTGCACCAGGCTTTCCCAATCATCAATTGTACTTAAAACAATTTTGATATACTTTTTAAAGGGCATCTAATAAATAGAGGATTTCTATTTATTTCAATTGATTGGTATCCATTTCAATTCTTCTTCTTCTGACCTCGCCATTATTAATCCCGTGGTGCGGGGTCGGCGGAAATTCAATGGTATCCAATTCAATTAAAACATCTAAATCGGTTTTGTAGGCCTATAACAAACAGGATTTTTATTTTTTTTTTCAACGTTTTTTAAGATTTTAAAGAGTCAAATTTCATCGTAAATTGGATGGGGAATTCAAAAAAAAAAAAAAAATAGTTTCATAATTATGCCAAAATTGTATCATGGTTAAAAATATGATGTGATTGTTGCATCAGATTTTTCGTGTCGACATATATTTAGTTTCCGCCGATATATTAGAATTCAAAATGTAAAATTTATAAAGATGGGAAAATATTTATATGTTGTTAACCATGGCAAGCATTTCTACTATCTTTCCCTATGAAGCACAAGAGTAATGTGGGCTTCAAACAATTTTGAGGACAAAACGAGAATATACATTTGAAAGAGCATCTAAAAATAATTGATTTTTGAATTTTAATCAAAATCGTTGGAGCGAATTTTAAGAAAATCGAAAAAAACTGAAAAAGTACATCAGTAAAGTACTAGTACTCTTTGGCCGATTTTGTTCAAAATTTTCGTGTCACGTGACAGGGATGGGGAGGGGTGCCTAACTTAAATATAAAATTTCAACCTACTAGCTCAATTCCTACATGAAAACCAGGGGACGTCAAAACGAATATATCCATCAAAATCAAGACATCGAATTTTTGACATGAATCCAGTGACGCACATAGGAGTATTTGTTCAATAAACCCGGACAAAAGTCGAAATCACTAAGTTACTCAAAAGTCGTAATAAAATTATTGTTCCTCAAGCTATTCAACAGATAACCGGTCCCTCCTAAGGTAGCCATAAACAGGGAAGCTATTTTAAGGGGGGGTGACAATGAGGGGGGCGACCGCCCCCCCCCCCCCAAGATTTTGGAAGGAAATAGTAAATTCTGAGCTTACTACTTAGATACTGTATTTCACAACATAAATTGATTCATTTTCAGTCAGAATTTTACGTTTACAAACTATATTACGAAGCCAAAATTTTTGGCATACATTTTTAGTTTAATTATCAGACAAAAGAATTTTTGTTTATGTGTTTGATCTTTTCTGGCTATTATTTATATATAGGCATAAAATATGGTTATTTGACTATTATATAGCACACTTACATCATCCCTTAAGTCGGCCATTTTGTTTTTCTTGAAATAATTCATTTTTTTTACTCATTAATTTGAAGTAACTGTAAAACAAAATGGGGGATTTAGGGGGAAGATGTAAGAGTGGTATATAATAGTCAAATAACTATATTTTAAGACTGTATATAAATTATAGCCCGACAAGATCAGACACATAAACAAAAATGCTTTTGTCTGAAAATTGAACTAAAAAAGTATGGCAAAATTATGGCTTCGTAAAATAGTTTGTAAATGTAAAATTCTGACTGCAAATGAATCAATTTATGTTTTAAAATATAGTACGTACCTCCTTCTGCAATATTCAAAAGCTTTTTCTTGTAAAACATTCACACGGAAATACTAGAGCAATACAAACTATTAGCACAATCGAAGCAGCCTAGAACAAAAGAGATGCGATCTAGATATTGACTGAGTTCCGACTGCTCGTATGTAAACAAGTGTAGAGCCATGGAATTTTTAAGCCTACCTTAGGACGCACCGGTTATCTAGCTTGAGAAACAATGAGTTTATTGCGACTTTTGAGTAACTTAGTGATTTCGACTTTTGTCCGGGTTTATTGAACAAATACTCCTATGTGTGACGGCGCTACGGGGGCTAGGGGCATGCGCCCCCCGGCAAGGATCTTTGCCCCCTGGATGCCCCCCCCCAATCAGCTCGAAAACCAAATAAAAAAATTTCTAAAATTATTCACTTTTCCTTAAAAAAAAATGTAATTTAAGTTTTAAGCTTTTTATTTCAATGTGAAAAAGAAAGATTATTTTTTTAAATTCTTTATTTTAATAAATACATTTAGTTACTCTCAAGTTTTTGTCAAGTAATTATCTTTCTTTTGTGCCATTATAATGTATGTCATCGAAAAGAAAAAAAATATCCGATAACTTTACCAATCGGCCTTCGATGCCGAAAAAGAACTAAATTAAAAAAAAAAAACTTTATTGAGCCCCAATCTAAAAAAAAATTTTCTTCTTCGAGTACAAGTGTAAATCCACCAGCTATGAATATCTTTCAGAAAAATTTCTGGGCTTTCCTATTTCTCAGGAGATAGTGAGGAAGCCTGCCAACCAAAACTGAAAATATTTCCCTGTACGTGCTGGTGGTGTGACCAGGGCCGCAGACAGGGGGGCTATATCCCCGGGGCTCGGGCCCATTGCGCTCCCACCTTAAAATTCCAATTAAAAATAATTTTCATGGTTAAAATTTCAATTAAAAAAAACATTTTCTTGGAATTTTTTTTCCTCAGGGGGCCCGGGCCCTTTTAGCTCAAATCTTAAAATTTCAATTTAAAAAAAATATTTTTCTTGCAATTTTTTCCTCAGGGGCCCCGGCCTTTTAACCTCATCAAGTTTGATCTTTTTCACGACTCAGGATAGCTAAAAACGCAGATTTCAGTGGCTTATTTTCAAAAAATTTTCCATACCCCCAGATTCCCCGGATTTGGCCTCGATAAATTATTGTAATTCTTTGTTTAGGAAATTTTGAAAAAATCATCATCATATCATTCCTTGAATAATTTTGAAAAAATTTTGAAATAACTTTATTTAAATAAATATTGGAAGCTATGTGCTGTTGGAAACTAAATATACGCCTATGTCGACTAGAGTCCGACCGAAACAAGATTTTCAGCCGAAACCGAATTTTCACTTTCAATTTTAGTTTCGACCAAAATCGAAACTTGTTTTAAACTTTTTCTTAAAATTTCCCTTACAAAATTCATCTTTTTTTTAGTAAAATTTCCAATTTTTGCTCTTGCGAAAATCATTTGACCTTTTTTTTAAGTGCGAATTTCACTCGACGTTTTTTTTTAGTATACGAGCATAATCTCTCTTTTTAAACTCAGGTTTCGGACAGGACGAAATTTCGGATGAAATTTGGCCGACTGGCCGAATCCGAAACTTCTGTCGGTTCCTAAGGTCACACAAAAAATCTGGTGCCACGAGTCACACCAGATTTTTTGTTTCTCTGTTGATGTAGCCTATATATTTATTGACTGCCCCCCTGTTAATAAGTTTGCCCCACCCCTGCCCCCTCACTGAGAATAAGCTAGCGCCGTCACTGCATGAATCCAATACTTTCTCTCTCTTCGCATAAACGGAGCACTCAAGAGGACAACGAAGAAATCATGAGAATAAGAATTTATATAATCAACCCTGAAGATGGCCTAAACATGGGGACGAAACATCAGGCTCCCGAAAGTCATGGAGCTTTTTTTGACTCCGCCTACATGAAGAGAAAATCAAAAAATGAGTGCTGAAAACGCAACAGCAAATCTGTTCTCCTGTCCTATTAATTAAGAACTCAAAGTCAAATTCGGCCAAAGAGCAATTAAAGAAAGCAAAGGGAAATTATAATAATTCCAAACAGGTGTAGTAGCCTCTACGTCCCCCAGAGGATTTTTTCAGATAGAAAGTTTCTCTCAGCTGGTCTCAAAGGGGAGCGAGAGAGATGGCTGGCAAGAGATAAAATCCGTTAATGGGGATCAACGCACAGGCACAGCCTGTAATCATATCTAATTTGAGGGAAAACAAAAGAAAGGGGTGACTGACTTGGAAAAATGCGGCTGGCGTGACTTGACGCACAACAGATTTTAAGAGAAAGTATTAAATATGGGGAATGACTTCCCCCGAGACTTTCTCGTATTGTGTGTGTGGTGTGTGTGTGAACACGATTGTTTAAAAACCAAAGCAGCTAGATAGATGAAATTTGGTATATGCTCCTTACACTAAAATTGTAGATTTCTATCAACTTTTGGAGTAAATACGTCACTTGGACTTAAAAAGTTTTTTCCAAAATTTTGAAATTTTCAATTTTTTTGTTATACTCAATTTTAAAAAGTTTTTATTCTTTGATATTTTTCCGAAAACTGAATAGTTTTTGAAATAATCACAGAAAAAAAGGTCATTTTCCGTTAATTTTGAAAAAAAAAATCAAAACAAAATCATACAGGTGTCATTAACAAACTTGTAAATATAAACCGATTAAATATTTATTAATTCATTTATCCGAAAAATCCATTTCTTCTGATGACTAAATTTGCTTTCCAACTGAGTTCATAAGTGAACTTCCTATATCCGAGTGTCGTGCTGTGGTCCAGTGGTGGGCACTCTGAGAACAAATCGGAGGATCCGTGGTTCGACTCCCGGCGGCACACCCTTATTTTTTCGGATATATGAATTAATAAATATTTAATCGATTTATATTTACAAGTTTTTTAATGTCACCTGTCTGATTTTGTTTTGATTTTTCTTTCCAAAATTAACGAAAAATGACCTTTTTTTCTGTGATTATTTCAAAAACTATTCAGTTTTCGGAAAAATATCAAAGAATAAAAACTTTTTAAAATTGAGTATAACAAAGAAATTGAAAATTTCGTAATTTTTGAAAAATCTTTTTAAGTAAAGTACTACTTCCAAGTGACGTATTTACTCCAAAAGTTGATAGAAATCTACAATTTTAGTGTAAGGAGCATATACCAAATTTCATCGATCTAGCTGCTTTGGTTTTTAAGCAATCGTGTTCACACACACACAAACATAATGCCAAAAATAGTATTTTTGGACTCAGGGAGGGTCTAAAACGTGGAGAAACCTCAAAATCTCGAAGTCAGAATTTTTTTACGATTACAATACTTTCTCTATACGTGAAAGTAAAAAGCCTAAGAGAGAAGACCTAGCCCGTTTTGATTAAATTGAAATTCCAAGATTTTTGAAGATGACAAAAGGAAGGACAGCCGCAGCAAAGAATATTCAAAATTCCAAAAGATTCAAAAAAAAAAAAAAAACTTGGGCTTTATAGAAAAGCAAAAAGAACAGCAACCCAAATTTGGATCGGTGACCATTTCTTTCTTTCTTTTGTCAAACCAAGCAAATAACGCGTCTTTTTTTTAAATTCATTTTAACATGACTTTGCACTCAGGCCAACGCTGATTTCGAAAATATTATTATTAGACAAATAAAGGCTTTGCTTTGATTGATTTTATTTAGAAATTTGAAAATGGAATGGCGTACTTTCATTTACTAGTTGCGTGGCCCGTCTCCCCCTCCCCATTAAAGCTGAAAAACTAAATTATTTGTAAGATTTAAACTTTCGACCGTTGGTTCTCGTTGAAACATTTTTGTAAATTAAAATTAAATATACAAATTAAACACTAGGTTATTTGTTTCAAAGGTTTTATTAATTAAAAATTAACACTTAATACGTATTTCGACAATTTCTTGTCATCATCAGAAGTGTATTAGAATGTAATCACTTCTGATGATGACAAGAAATTGTCAAAATACGTATTAAGTGTTAATTTTTAATTAATAAAACCTTGAAACAAATAACCTAGTGTTTAATTTGTATATTTAATTTTAATTTAAATTATTTGTATTATTTAAAAGACAATCAAATTTTGTATTCCTAGACACTCTAAAATGAGTTTTTTCACTAGTCTAAAAACACCCTCGTTAAATTATCTTCATATTGAAAAAGTCTATAAAAATCCGCTAGGTTTCTGAATAAATGCGTAATAAAGAAAAAAATGTAAAATTAAATCTCACAATTATTATTCTATAATTAATTATATAAAATATTAAATTTTAATTTTATTAATTATAATTGGATAGAAGTAAGAACTTTTATGAACTGAATAAAATACAATCGATAAAGTTAACAAAAGATAAAATGAAGTCGATACTTAAACATTGTAAATGTCCCAAGCACCTTAGTGTGCAAATTGTACATTTTAAAGTAATAATAAAGAATTTTTTGTCATTTGTCATTTATAAATTATAGGGGGCTCGCTGGTGTTGTGGGCTATGATGTCGGCTTCTACAAAGAAGATCCCTGTTGAAACCCTGGGTGTACGGGATTCTTCATTAAATTAAATAAAATATTCATTTATTGTAAACAAATCCTCAAGTGCCCTCGGGGCATGGCGTAGAGGTTAGCGTGCTAACCTCATATACCAAACGTCGCGGGTTCGGACCCCAGGCAGTCCGATGATTTTATTTAAGCCAATTGGATACCAAATGGCTTAAATAAGAATGCCTGGACCCCATATATGTATATTTATTAATAACGGATATCGTAAAAAGTCTTATATGGCCTCAGTTGCCGAAAAGACTGTATGAATGTGTGTGTGAGTGTGAGTGTGAATGAGAAAAAAGTGTGAATGTTTTTTTATTAAAAAAAAAAAAAAAAAAAAAAATCCTCAAGCAGGCACTGGATTGGAATATTGGATCTCACCACAATAGCCCCCAGGCAACTCTACGAGGGAGGGAGTTGCTGTGACTAGGGATACGGTATCGAAAAAAAGTATCGATACTTGTACTTGGTATCGTATCGAAAGGAAAGTATCGATGAAGTATGGATGAAAAGTATCGATACCAGTAGGTATCGAGTATTTTTTTTAAGTATGAGTATTTTTCCTCTTTTTTAGTTTTTTTTAGGCTCCTGACGTCGTTCAAAGGGCCCAACGGAAGATCAATGGGGTATACTGGTATGCCATTTTCTCCAAAGTAATGAGCACTAGGAGGAGGGGGCTTTCTCAACCAAAATACGGATTTCGCCAAAATACCGTAAAAGTCTGTCCATTTTCACTGGTCGACAAAAATGAACTTTTTTTCTTTCACAAGAAGATATGAGATTCTAGAAATATTTTTCATAAATTAAAATATCAGTTTTTCCCCATCAGGCACACTTTTAGAGATATATAGAAAAATAAATTTTAATAGAAAATGTTCTCTAAACGGGCTCTTATTTTGAAATTTCAAGATTTTTTTAAGACGACACCTATTAAAAATATGCAGATAGTTTTAATACATATAAAGTCTCAGCCCAATAATTTAGACGTGCCACAAACGGCTTAAAATTTAGAAAAATCGAGTTTTTTAAGTTTTTAAAAAAAATCTTGAAAATTCAAAATAATAGCCGTTTTAGAGCACATTTTCTATTATTAAAATTTATTTTTCTCTATATCTCTAAAACTGTACCTGATGGAAAAATTCTAACTACATATCTGAATTCATTATACAAAAATGTACTAAATTCACTAATCAGACTTCTTGTGAAAAAAAAAAAATAGGGATAAGCCACAGCGAAAGAAGAAGAAGAAGAAGAAGAAGACTTCTTGTGAAGAAACCTTGTCGACCAGGATTTTTATTAGTTTATATATTGGCCTTTCTATGCAATATTTGCGCGCTTTTAAATTTAGTAAATACAGTTTGCAATAATACAAAAATTAAATTAAAAATTAGGAATTTAATATTATTAAATGAAAGGGTTTTTATTAAAAGGTATCAAATTTTCCATTATTAATAAATTTATTAGGAATATGATGAAATAAAGTCTATCCCAAATATCGACCTTTTGCTATATATCAACTTACTATTTATATCAAGAGAAAAAAGAATATGAGATATTCTTTGGCAGAATTGCAATGGGTCGTTTTGATAACTTACCTACCCCAACATTAAAATAGCCTCCCTATGGGGAAATACATGGTGTGTGTCCTTCAGCATTAAAATAGCTGAAGTACAAACACCATGTATTTCCCCATAGGGAGGCTATTTTAATGTTGGGGTAGGTAAGTTATCAAAACGACCCATTAAAATATTTATATAATGTTTAAAGTCCGTCTATGGCCTAAGATGCCGAAAAAACTTAAAAAAAAAAAAAAAAAAAATATTTGAATGAGTACTTTTCATTCGATACCGGCGATCAAGTACTCATATGAGTAAAGTATCGAAAGAAAAGTATCGAGTAAAAAAAGTACTAGTATCGAAACAAAAGTATCGATACCAGGAAGTATCGATACTTTTTTCGTGTCCCTAGCTGTGACGTAAAGAAGGTTCCCTCTCAGTGATGCATTCTTCGAAAGGAGTAGGCTACACGCCGGTGCTGAGGGAATCCCTCCTCAACTAGGACATCCTCCATAGCATAGAAGAGGTTAGATAAAAGGGAACGGGTGAACCAAAAAGGATTAGTTCACTAGCTAGAAACGAACTAAGGAGGAGGAGTTAGAGATAGGAAATAATGTAACTTCCCGGAGTACCGGTAGATGGCTTCGGCCAGAGGTCGGTTGGGTTTGAGGTGTGTGTCTTCGAGCACGAAAGCACCTCGGGTAAATAAACGTAGATCCCGGTAGGAATTCCAAATAATAATAAATTTATTAATCAAATGGATGAAAATTAAATTATTAAATAAATAAAAAAATATATATAGGCCTATATATAATTTAATTATTCAAATACAAACAAATTCTATTTGTCATGTTGTACCGAATAAACTGAGAAACTAGTGGAAGGATTTTCACAGGTTTTTTTTTTTTTTTTGTAGAGGATTTTCCATTGTGTGATTTTATTAGTAGTCTACAGATAGTACAGTAGAGAACCCCCTTTTCAGATATGGTTCTCATTTTAGGAATATAAACTATAAAGAGAGACGATTATTTTTCTGAGTGTAGAGAATTTTTACACAAGCAGAGTGATGAATATGAATAAATTTTGCAGAGAAACTCCATGACGTGGAAGACATTTTAATTTAAGACATATTAATTTCGAATTTAAATAAATGGACCGTTTATTTTCAAAGTGGTGTAAGTCCATTTTCTATTGTTTCGAGAAAATGAAAGGTTAACATATCTGTTTATTAAAAAATCAATTTACCGACCAATTTTCAATTGTACAAAACATGGGAATTTTTTAAGAAATTTACCACTAGCTAGTTATACATAGAAAATTTACATCAATTATGTGATATCTCATTTTTTTTTTAATGTACTTACACCACTTTCAAAACAAACGGTCCAAATAATAGATAATCGCTTGTGCTCCCCTCTAAAAAGTGTTTTAATAAAATTTGAGTTATTCTCAGGAACAACTTTAAATAGAATTAAAGATGCTCTGATTTTATTCTTTGTTTTGAACAACTTTTGTTAAAAAAATTTTAATACATAACATGAATAGTTTAATTTTGATGGATGAGAAGAAAATTTCTCTTTATTATTATTATGATCAAGAAAAGAAAAAAAGAAAAAACCTCCCTTGAGATCGTGTCTAATTTGAAAATTTTTTGTTGCTTGGTCAGGCAGGCGAGAGGGCGGGAGGGCGAAGCGATTATCCCGCCCTAAAGCCAGCCTAACCTGGCTTGGCTTTGGCTTTCCCTTGTTTATCTTCCAAGCTCTTTCTTATAACCTTGACTCGGATTATTAAGCACGTAGGTTTTTTTTTTCTTTCTTTCTTTTTATTTTCAAGTGGAGAGAATAGGCTTTAGGCTTAAGAACCCTATCGAGCGAGGCTGGGCGGCTAGGAACGAGTGAGCGAGAGAGAGAGAGAGAGAGAGACTGGACAACACCGCCCCTCCCTCCCCACCCTTTGAAGGGTGTGCAGTGGCGTAGCGATTCAAGAGACGAAGAGATTATTCTTTTTATATTTATTCAAAAATCAGAGAACAGAACGAACTTCTCTGTTTTTTAAATTCGATAACAAAATTTTGATTGAAATATACGTTTAGAGTTTTATTAATAAAATTAATTTTAAAAAATTATATCAAAGAATGCTCTCAAAAAAATTCTCTTCAAAGATTTCTACTTTATTTTATTTAAATTAGATACATTTCTTTGAAGTTTACGCAGACACACACCTCAAACCATATGTGAATTTACATTATTTCCTATTTCCAACTCCTTCCCAATCTAGCTAATGAACTTTAAACAGATTTTAGAATTAATTAATAAAGATTAATTGAAAATAAAGAATATGGAGTAATTAATTTAATATTAAATGAGAAAGTTTTTATTTTATCCCGTCTTTGACGAGATAAATCATCATATTCAATCGATAATAAATCTTCGTTTAAATCTCGCATGGTCGCCATTGATAAAAAAATTTTAAAAAAAATTATTTGCCTATACCTGTGTTTTTCTGATGATAAGAAATTATTCGTTCAAAATAAAAATGGATTGGAAAAATAACAAGAACTTGAGCTTGAGAAAAAAAAGAAATTTTAACAATGAGAAAAAATGAATTATTTATTTAATTAATTCATTATTAAAGTGGATAAATTCCTTTAGTCAAAAGTCTGCTCGGAGTAATTAAAATTAAATTAAAATAATGAATGAATTTCCCTACCCCCCACCCCCACCTTCGAACAAAGATATTATAAATAAATATTCGGAAAAAAAATGAATCAATTACGTACCACAAAAATTAAAATTTGATCTGGCTCGTTTTTTAATCTCCGATTTTTAATGAGATAGAAAAATTAATAAACAATTTTTGATTAATTTTATTTGACAATTCAATTCCAAAAATACGTAGCCTATTTATTCAAAATGGCTATTATGTACATTCTAGATCCCTTTGAACTCCTTTGTTTTTAACCTCTCAATTCCAAACGTCGCGGGTTCGGACCCCAGGCAGTCCGATGATTTTATTTAAGCCATTTGGATACCAGATGGCTTAAATAGAAATGCCTGAACCCCAAATTGATATATTAATTACAACGGTTATCGTCTAAAGTCTTAAATGGCCTTAGTTGCCGAAAAGACTGTGTGAATGTGTGTGTGGAGTGTGAGTGTGAATGTAAAAAAAAAAAAAAAAAAAAAAAAAAAAACCTCTCAATTGCCCACGGGGCGTGGTGTAGAGGTTAGCGTGCTAACCTCATATACCAAACGTCGCGGGTTCGACCCCAGGCAGTCCGATGATTTTATTTAAGCCATCTGGATACCAGATGGCTTAAATAAAAATGCCTGGACTCCAATAATAGATAAATTCTTAAATAACGGTTATCGTCTAAAGTCTTAAATGGCCTGAGCTGCCGAAAAGACAGTGTGAATGTGTGTGTGAGTGTGAATGAGAAAAAGTGTGAATGTTTTTTTAAAGAAAAAAAAAAAACCTCTCAATTTAAATTCATTTATAAAATTCAATTTAGATAAATTTAATTATTATTATTTATCCAACATTTATTTCAATAATAAAAAAATAAATAATAAATATGAAATATGATATTTTTCAATCAAAAAGAACAGGAAATAATTAAAAAGACAAATGGGCGAACTTTCCTATACTATCAAATTATGTTTTTTTAAGACTTTAAGGGTTCATAGGCAAAAAAAAAAAACATAAATATTTATTCTACTAAATTTTTATGAGCTTTTTATTACATAAATAAAAAAATAATGTATGAATATTAATTAAAAAAGTGAAATGATCTCAGGGGGGGGGGAGCCACGTGTCGTCAGAGATGAGAGATCGAATCAATAGCGTGTTTAGAGTCGGATGAATGCAAACACTTGTTGGTTGCTTCTAATGGGCTCAAAAGACAAGTCAGGGATCTCATCTTTCGTTGGGGAAGAAAATAACGCTAGATATCGAAATTTGATATATATAAATATGAGGGGATTGATAGAGTCAATTAAATTCACGACATTCTTCATTGAAATAATAAATAAATAATGGAGAATTGTCGACTTAAGAGAGCAGGTAGTTTATAGAGGGGAGAACTTTGAATAATTCTAAAATTACAAAGGGGCCTCTCCGAATTTGAAGTGAAATTATGCACTCTTATTGAGGACTGCGATTCCTTAGAGGTTGCTTATATTGTTGAAACGCTCAAGAGCAGTACTTAACTACCACTTGCCGGCAAATGAAAATACAAGTATAAAAAAAAATATTTACATTGGTTTTCTGATGATAAGAAATTAAAAGTATTCTTTAGGGCCGAATGGCTTAGAGCTAATGGCCGAAAAGTAAATAATTAAAAAAAAAAAAAACAATTAGTTCGAATTATGCCTACGGATAAATCCGCCACTGCATTAATGGTAGATAGAGAAGATATGTCTGGATATATAAACGATCAAGGGAATAAAGCGATTCTAAAATGTAGACGTTTCGGCCTTCTTCAGAGACGCCTTATGCAAAAATCAATCCTGAGCAAGACCGAAACGTCGACAAATTATAATTATATTCTTTTGTAATAGGCTATGTTCAATCACTAATCGCTGCATTTAATTATCCAAACAAGGAGTCCCCCCTCCCCCCCAAATGAATTTATCCATTCAACTTGTAGTTTGTATTTTATTCCACCTCACGAGAGTGGAAAAGAAAGAGAGAGACGGAATAATAATAATAAATTTTTTAAAAGCATTTCCTAAATTGAAAAGACACAAAATTTAAATTCTAAATACTACACTAAAAACAAGTTTTTTTTTTTTTTTTTTTGTTATTCTCTCTCTCTCTCTCTTTGTATGTTCAAAGTCTTATAATTTGAAGGACATTATGAAAATTCTATCGCGTGGGGTGGGAAGATTGTTTAGAGATAAATAATGACATCATTCACTCAATATAAATTGCATCACAATTTGTATTTGAATTTCTTGAAATATCGGTTTGATTTAAGCTAGCATTCGACGTTATTATTTTTTTACAACCCCTTCCTTCTCTCAGGGGCCCGGACCCCCCCCCGAAATTTTCTAAATCCATATATGCATATATACATATAGGGATATAGACAGTAGCGTAACTAGGTGGGGACGAAGGGGGGCGCTCGCCCCCCTCCGCCCCAGGCGCTTCAAGCATTTGGCGCCCCTCAATACCGACATAGGCGCCCTAAGGCATCTAAAATATAGCCCAGGAACGGTGATTTTATCATATTCTTTTCATAAATTGTCCAAAAAATTGATAGTTTTCTTTTAAATTATATTACAATTTAAACAAACGGCGCCCTAGTTAATCTTCGCCCCCTCTGCCCTCAAAGGCTAGTTACACTGGATATGGAGACAATAATGCCCCCCCCCGAAAAATTTGCTTGGCCCCGCAGCATGAAAATTAAGGTACCACAAAAGAGGGATTGTACCGCGGACGGGCAAAATTCCGTGTCTCTAAAAAAAAGGCAAAATATTTTTATGAACGGGGAAAATTTTCCGGTTCCGCGAAAGAGGGGAATGTCCCGTGAATGGCACATGAAAATAATTTGGTTCCGAGGGTGGGAAAAATTTTGCTTCTCTAAAAAAAAAAAAGGTAAAATATTTTTACGGGCGGGAAAAAATTTTGGGTTCCACAAAATCCTCGAAATCAAAATTTTCCGCAGGGCGGAAAACTTTGGTTCAGCGAAAAAAAAATTTTTGAGATCAGCCCCCCCCCCCCGGAAAAAAATTTTTTATATACGCCCCTGCTTCATCTAACATTGTGAGGTTTTTCGGCGGGCTTCGCGTCTAGGCAGGGGCGCTACGCCCCCTGGACCCTCCGCCAGTGCCTGCAACGGACCCTCGCCTTTTCTTAATTATGAAAAGAAAATTATTATTATTCGATTCCAATCCAGTGCCTGCTTGAGGATTTGTTTACATTCATAGAATACACAACTGCAAAGAATACTTAAATATTTCTCTATACATTTCCTATGGGAGAAATCGTAACTTTATAATAATTAATAACTCAAAAAGTTATAGGAATTTCGGGACCTGAGTATTTTTGCGGGACTCTCCATAACGTCCTCTATAAGACTGAAAAAATTTCGTTTCAAAATTCCAACGGCAAGTTGGTCAAACAGAGCGTGACAGACGGACAGACGGACACACCGCTATTATATATATAGAAGATTATTTCAATTCTTTTCACAAATTTAATATGTATACTAGCCGCTCTTTAAAATTTCGCATTGAAATCTTCTGAAGACCACTTTTCTCTTGTACTTCATAGAAAAGATAAGAGAAATGGTTGCCATGGTAACAAAATATAAATACTAATAAATTTTACATCTTAAATTCTAATATATCGGCGGAACTAACACAAAAAAAATCTGGCGGGACAAGCCCAGAACACAACTTTATACGTAAGAGAAAGATGTGTATTGTTCGACCAGTCACACCAGATTTTTTTTTTTTTTAATTCAAATAAATTGGAAATTTAATGATGGAAAAAAATGTAAAGGGTAGAAGAGTGAGAAAGAAAAGAGGATCTCTGGCTGGCAGGGTATAGGATTTTTTATTGAATCGTAGAGTAGTAATTTTAAGGGTGTATTATTTGATAGCATCTGTGTGAGAGAGAGAGAGAGAGAGAGAGCAAGGGAGGTATCCAACCGAAAAATTAGATGAATTCAATCACCATAATAACTAGCTGCACGATCTACTAGATCAGAATTGTTTTTGATTTTAAATGAGTAATGAAATTTTTTTTTAAATGAAAAAAACAATCAAGCCGGGTTGACCGAGCTGGAGCTCGGTTCTTTTTTTTTTGAAAATTGAAAAAAAAACTAAAAAGTACATCAGTAAAGTACTAGTACTCGAGGTTTCCCAAAGACGAATAGGGATTTGGTATCGAAAAAAAGTATCGATACCAATTAGTATCGAGTATTTCTTAAAATTTAACCAAGCGATGCAGTATAAAATATAAATTATTTCCATTTTATATTAATTTTATATTTTATAAATTAAGCAAAAAAAAAAAAAGAATCAATTGATTCTATATTTATTGCATATTTCATAAAAATAGCAATGCAAATTAGATAAAAATAAAAATTAAAGATGAGTTCACTTCTATTTGTCTCGGACTGTCCCAAGCCAAGCGAGGGAAACGCCACTTGGATCAACCAACAATCCCTCTTTGTTATTTCTATTTAATTAATCAAAAGGTGGGATTACCTGGTGATATCGAGGATGAAAAGAAGAGGAGCAGGCATGGAGTACTCAGGTGATGTGTCGGTGTCGAGGATTGGTGAGGAAGGAAGCGTTATTTGATGAGATAAGAATACATAGATGTAACGAAATCACAAGCTTCAGGCTTACTGAGGCGGCGACGTCAGCGCTGTCGCCGCCGCCGCCGTCGTCGTCGTCTTCGTCTCAAACCGAACAAAGCCGAACTCTCCCGAAGTGCAATTGTATGTAATTGAAACAAACCGGTTTGATTGTTGCATCTATTTTTAATTTCAATAATGAAAATAATATAAAAGAAATATAATTTTTTTTTTTAAATAAAATAAATTGATAATATACATTTTTAATATATTAAATGAATAAATATAATAAATAAAAATAAGTAAAATTTTTAAGTACCTATATAAAAAAAAAAGAATTTATTTTATCTATAAAAAATGATTTCTCTGTTGTAAGCTTAATTGAAAATAAATTTTCCATGGCCTATTTATAATAAAGTTTTTCCGGCGGATATATATTGTTATTATGTTATGGTACAATACAAAAATATTAAATATTGAATAAATCGGATTAAATGTTATTTTGAGCCATCTAAAAAAATAATGAATGAATAATGATTGATGTAATTACGTATATGATATATCCGATAGCGGTAAATCAGTGAAAATTTTACTAAAGAACTTTGTAATTATACTTAAATCGTCTAATTTATGAAATTTATCAAAAATCTGGGTGTGGTGGCTTCACAGCACACAACCAAAGGGCAGATCCAGAAGAGGTATTGCGTCGCAATATTACAAATATAGGTAAGAGAAAGTAAAAATATATATCGACGCTCTCAGTAGAAAAGTGTCTAACTCCATTTTTTTTTTCGAAAATCATTTTTTTTGTATTTTCTGTTGAAAAATATCATTCTCCTATGTCCTGAACTGGGTAAGAGCTTAATTCAAATTTTTCAGTTCGAAAAGTTGCAGCAAAGAAAAGTGTTTAACAGACGCTCTAACAATGACAATGAAATGTTTTTTGGCTCTCCTGAAAAATAAACAAAAATGGAGTTAAGAACTTTTACTAATTAGATACAATCCAATTTTTAAAATTTTATATTAAAAAAATAAAATGTAATTTCCAAGAAAACATATTTTCTCAGATCTCGCGGGGGGAGGCGGTAATTACCCTTATCCTCTCCCCACCCTTTAGCTATCCGCCACAGCTTTTAATTATATGATCTAACTTGGGGAGTTATTGGCGATCAAAGTTAAGCTTATTTTCGACCTTAATGACTAGGGATGAAAACGATACGAGTAAATACAAGTACTTACTCGATACTTTCCTTTTCGATACCAAGTATTTTTGTAATCGATACTTTGAAATCAAGTACCAAGTAAGTATCGGTCAAAAATACTCGTAGGCCTATCGATACTCGGTCCACGTATGCGATAATTAATTCGGTAGGAAGAACATTTACGTACATTTTTTGAAATTCTTATTTACAATAGAAATAAGTGGAATGGTTTGTACTACTGTATTTTAATTTTTATTATTTGCGTGTTTCAACAGGGAAACATCTTGAAAAATTATTATTTTTGGGTAGCACTTCTAAAACTGAATTTTTTCTTAGTCGTAATTGTTTTTTTTTTTTTTTTCTCCAAAAACTTGATGTTTTATGGCTGTGGAGATTTAATCAAGATCAGGGACTTTGAAGCCAGGAGATTAAATAAAAAACTTTATTTTTTAATTTTCTATTTGCCAACGTTTCTGGTCTCCAATCACGACCTTTATCAGGGCAAGTATTGTCAATTATACACGATCTTAGGTATTTTTTTAATATTCATTTCAATTAAAAATATACAATTTATTTTTTACTTTGATATGTACAAATATATTATCTTATACTTGCTACTCCGGAGGTCTCTGATGATGAAGGCCGTGATTGCGGACCGGAAACGTCAGCAAATAGAAAATTAAACTAAAAGATTTTTTCTTTTAATCTCCTGGCTGTAAAGTCTTTGCTTATCTTTAATTGTACGAAAAAATTGACCGATACGAGTAAGCATCGATACTTTTCAATCGATACCGAGTAGGTACTCGATACTTTGCGACCGATACCAGTACCGAGTAAAAGTATCGATACCTCGGTGGTATCGTTTCATCCCTATAATGACATCAACACTCAATTCTATATTATCGAAAAAGCTTATTTAGCATGGTCTGGATTAAAACCAAATTATTACCAGAGATTTATAATTAAAAAATGAGTTTTTTTCTAAAGTTTCATTGAGATTGGTAGAAATAAAAAATATTGACTATTTTGTAAATTGAGTTTTAGAATTTGGAATCTCAGTTGCAAGCCTAGAGCCACTTCATATATCGCTCTCTTTACCAAAATCCGGGATCCCGAATTCTAAAACTCAAGGTTATTTCTTAAAATTTGCATTGCAACAAAAAATATCATAAATTGATAAAAATTATTTGCCCGCTGAAGGCGAGAGAGCAATGGGTTCCAGAAGAAGCGCTATAAAAAAAATGATGCATCGGCCGGGAATCGAACCCGGGCCGCCCGCGTGGCAGGCGAGCATTCTACCACTGGAACCACCGATGCTTGTTTTTATTGAGGCTTTTTTATATATCTATTTGAATGGAATATAATGCGTAATACTTTTGTTTGTTTTTACTTTCTCGTATTATTCTTTATAAAGAGAAAGCGGCTTGTAATCGGTCAAAAAATTCCGACTTCGAGATTTGATGTTTCTCCACGTTTTAGACCTCCCTGAGACCAAAAAAAAACATTTTGGGCATTATTTCTCTGTGTCCGTGTGTGAACACGATTGCTTAAAAAACCACAGAGCAGCCAGATCGATGAAATTTGGTATTAAAATATTTCTCCTATACTTATAAATTTTATTACATCTTGAATTCTAATGTTACCGTACTGTCAGAAAATATGTCGGCACAAACAAATCTGGTGTGAGAAGCATAAGACATAATTTTCGATTCTTCTGCTGGAATAATCGAAAACTTGTGTACCATGGCAACCATTTCTCCTATCTTTCCTATGAAGTACAAGAGTAAATTAAAGTGTTCTTCAAAAGTTTTCAACCCGATAATGAGAATATACGAAGATCTATTTTAAAAGGGAGTCTAAAAAAATAATTGTTTTTTGAATTTTAATCAAAATCGTAAGAGGGATTTTTGAGAAAATCTAAAAAAATAACGAAAAAGTGCATCTGTAAAGTAACCGCAGCAACCGGGATTCAGCACAGGTTTTCCGCAGGCAACCGCACATCATTGGATTAGTGATAAAATTATTTTTATTGTGCAATTTTGAAAAAAAATTAGTTTTTAAATTTGTAATTAATTATAGTTTGCAACAGGAATTTTTTCAGGCAACCTATTATTTAACATATCAAATTTCATGTAAAATACGTTTCATCCAATAAAATAGCTGGTTCAAATCGACCTCTCTTCGGATCCCCTACAGGTGTATATGACAATATTTTAGTTTCTCATGTTTTAAGAGACCTCTCCAAAGATGAGCTCAAAAAAATTTTTAAGGGTTGAAAATTTGAGAAACGTATTTTTTCACGTCTAAAATTTTACATTAACGAGAAAAAATCGATTTTTGACGAATTTAAAATTTTTAAAAATTTTGAAGGGGTATGGAAAAATTTTTGAAAATGAGGCATTGAAATTTGCGTTTTTAGATACCCTGAGACGTGAAAAATTTATAATTTTTTTTGTTTAGTTTTAAAATATTAAATAAAACTTTTGAATTTTGTCTGTCCAAAAGGTCCTCCGGGCCCCCCCCCCGGGGACCGCTAGTGACGAAGATGAAGATATTTTTCGTTAATTTTGAAAAAAAAAATGAAAACAAAATCGTACAGATGTCATTAAAAAAATTTGTTTATATTTTTTAATGACACCTGTTTGTTCTGTGTATTGTTTGAACTGAAGTAAATGATACCGAGTAAAGTTGGGAAAAAATTATGTTGATAATGAGAAAAACCCTTTTGAAAATAGTGGGTAAAATTAAGCATAGGAAAAATATAATTAAACAAAAAAATAAGGAAATAAGAGAATAAATAGATGTAGATTATTATACATTTTTTCGAAAACAATAATTTTTGTTCTGTGTATTGTTTTCCACTTTGAATTATTGGATTTTTGTTGTTGTTGTTGTTAGATGCCGTAACCTTGGTTACCATTAACAACACTTTCAAAATGCAAATAACATTCTTTATATTTTCGTTTCTCCAAATAATTAAAATAAATTGGACTAGTTTAAAAA
>JAKCPI010002333.1:0-14757 GCA_023213315.1 Euborellia annulipes | reverse complement strand
CAATTTTTTCTTACTTTCACTAATTTAAAGTTGCATTCAATACTTGTTTACTAGAATATACTCAGTAGCGAGGCAGGATTTCTGCTTGGGGGGGGGGGGCCCAAAAATTTTATGAACACCCAGGAGAGGGGGGTTCCTCCCCTCCCCCCCCCATATTCAAAAAACTTAAAGTGGAGAAACTTTTTTTTTTAGATAATATAAGAATTATAAATAAAAAACAAATAAAATAAAATTTTTTTTCTTGAAATAAAAAATAATTTTAATACAAAATTCGTAAATATTAAAGATTTTTTCCATTATTTTAGATTTTAGAATTTATGAGAGTTAATAAAATAATTATTTTAAAAAAATTAGGGAAAACAATAAGTTTTTTTTTTGTTTTGGTGAAGGCTTTGGGGGGGGGGGGGGCCCCTGGGCCCCCCCTGGATACGCCACTGAATATACTGTATATACAAATTAAATTTTGTAACAAAAGAGTGACATAGCAATTCAAAGTTGAATTTATAAAATTTTTTGGAAAAAAAAAGGTCGAATGATATGAATTTTGTATAAGAAATTTTATTCGTTGTGGGGCCGTTACGTAATATGTGGACGACCCTTTAAAAATAAAATTTTATAATATTTTTATCAAATCTTGGGGGGGGGGATAATTCCCCCTTTATCCCTCCCTTGTATCCACCCTTGGAATGTAATGTAATTGTTGAAATACGTATCAAGTTTAGATTATTGTTATTAGAAAAATAGACATTTTTACTTTCTCTTACCTCTATATATATGTTAATATATATATAGAGAGAAAGTATTGGATTCATGTCAAACAGTGACGGCGCTAGCTTATTCTCAGTGGGGGGGGGCAGGAGAGGGGCAAACTTATCAACAGGGGGGGGCAGTCAATAAATATATAGGCTACATCAACAGAGAAACACAAAATCTGGTGTGACTCGTTGCTCCAGATTTTTGTGTTGACCTTAGGATCTGACAGAAGTTTCGGATTCGGCCAGTTTCGGCCAAATTTCAGCCGAAACTTCGTCCTGCCCGAAACCAGAGTTTGAAAAGATGGGATTATGCTCGTATATTAAAAAAAAAAAAACTTCAAGTGAAATTCGCACTTAGAAAAACAAGTCAAATGATTTTCGCAAGAGGGAAAAATGGAAATTTTATTAAAAATAAAAGATGAATTTTATATAGGAAATTTTAAGAAAAATTTTAAAACAAGTTTCGGTTTCGGCTGAAAATCTTGTAGAGCAAGATCCCAGAGCCCCCAGACAATACTCATTTTCTCACAAATAAAATTTATGGGATAAAGTAGTGTTAGTTCGTACTTTGAGTGTAAGCATATTTGCAAATTTGGGGCGTGGGCCAATTTATAGGTAACCAAGTGCCAAACATGGGTAAAAATAGTACTAACTATACTTATTTTCTCATTCTTGATTTTTACGTATATTTTTAGAGAATATAGTTAAAAGTTAATAATCAGTACTGCCAGACACTTACCATGGGCCATAACTCTTGCCAGACGCTTCAAAGTTACCAAAAAAAGTATGAAACTATACTCATTTTCTCATTCTTGATTTTTATATATGATATTCAGGGAACCATTTCAAAACTAATTGTAAGCTGCCAGACCAATCCGTTGGGCCAAACATCCCGCCAGACACACCTAAAGTGTCGCTATGCATGTGTTAAAGATAGGGAAAAACAATACTAATTTTTCTCAAAGTCTCAGAGCTGATTTTTATGTATGTTTTAGAGAATATTGTTAAAAGTTAATAATCAGTACTGCCAGACACTTACCATGGGCCATAACTCTTGCCAGACGCTTCAAAGTTACCAAAAAAAGTATGAAACTATACTCATTTTCTCATTCTTGATTTTTATATATGATATTCAGGGAACCATTTCAAAACTATTTGTAAGCTGCCAGACCAATCGGTTGGGCCAAACATCCCGCCAGACATAGATAAAGTGTCGCTATGAATAAGCTCGTATGCTAAAGATATGTAAAAAACAATACTAACTTTTCTCAAAGTCTCAGAGCTGATTTTTATGCATGTTTTAGAGATTATTGTTAAAAATTAATAATCAATACTGCCAGACACTTACCATCGGCCATAACTCTTGCCAGACGCTTCAAAGCTCCCGAAAAGATGATCTAATATTACTTATATTCTCATTCTTGATTTTTATATTTGATATTCAGAAAACTATTTCAAAACTATTTGTAAGCTGCCAGACCAATCGGTTGGGCTAAACTTCCCGCCAGACATAGATAAAGTGTCGCTAGACGTCTGAGCGCGAGCAGGATATGTGGATAATTTTATAACCTACATAGATAGCTTTATAAAATTTATGTTAATAATGGTCTAATGGAAAGCTTCAGTAAAAATAAGTAATTTTTAACGCTCATTTAAAACGTTAATTAAAGAATAATAAAATATTAATACTTTTGAAGTCTTAATGAAAATTATGAACAAACGAACAGCAATAAAATAGTAGTTTATTGGTTTTTAATAATAAGTAAAAATACAGGAATATTTTTGAATTGAATTGGACGTATAAATGACCTTTCATTAAAAAGATATGAAATATGAATATGCTCGCGCTCAGACGTTTAGCGACAATTTAGGTGTGTCTGGCGGGATGTTTGGCCCAACCGATTGGTCTGGCAGCTTACAAATAGTTTTGAAATGGTTCCCTGAATATCATATATAAAAATCAAGAATGAGAAAATGAGTATAGTTTCATACTTTTTTTGGTAACTTTGAAGCGTCTGGCAAGAGTTATGGCCGATGGTAAGTGTCTGGCAGTATTGATTATTAATTTTTAACAATAATCTCTAAAACATGCATAAAAATCAGCTTTGAGACTTTGAGAAAAGTTAGTATTGTTTTTTACATATCTTTAGCATACGAGCTTATTCATAGCGACACTTTAGCTGTGTCTGGCGGGATGTTTGGCCCAACCGATTGGTCTGGCAGCTTACAAATAGTTTTGAAATGGTTCCCTGAATATCATATATAAAAATCAAGAATGAGAAAATGAGTATAGTTTGATACTTTTTTTGGTAACTTTGAAGCGTCTGGCAAGAGTTATGGCCCATGGTAAGTGTCTGGCAGTACTGATTATAAACTTTTAACAATATTCTCTAAAACATACATAAAAATCAGCTCTGAGACTTTGAGAAAAATTAGTATTGTTTTTCCCTATCTTTAACACATGCATAGCGACACTTTAGGTGTGTCTGGCGGGATGTTTGGCCCAACGGATTGGTCTGGCAGCTTACAATTAGTTTTGAAATGGTTCCCTGAATATCATATATAAAAATCAAGAATGAGAAAATGAGTATAGTTTCATACTTTTTTTGGTAACTTTGAAGCGTCTGGCAAGAGTTATGGCCCATGGTAAGTGTCTGGCAGTACTGATTATTAACTTTTAACTATATTCTCTAAAAATATACGTAAAAATCAAGAATGAGAAAATAAGTATAGTTAGTACTATTTTTACCCATGTTTGGCACTTGGTTACCTATAAATTGGCCCACGGCCCAAATTTGCAAATATGCTTACACTCAAAGTACGAACTAACACTACTTTATCCCATACATTTTATTTGTGAGAAAATGAGTATTGTCTGGGGGCTCTGGGATCTTGGACTATTGTTTCGGTCGGACTCTAGTCGACATAGGCCTATATTTAGTTTCCAACAGTATGGAACATTAGAATTCAAGATGTAAAATGTATAAACATGAGAAATTGTTACTATGGTAACCATTTCTCCTATCTTTCCTATAAAGTACAAGAGTAAAGTGTGCTTCAAAAGATTCCAAGGGCAAAAGGAAAATATCCATTTTAAAGAGGATGTAAAAAATGTCACACCACCAGCACTGAATTTTAACGAATGTCGTACAGGGAAATATTTTCAGTTTTGGTTGGCAGGCTTCCTCACTGACACTATCTCCTGAGAAGTATGAAAGCCCTGAAATTTTTCTGAAAGATATTGGCTATGCGCAGGGCCGCAGACAGAATTTACGGGCCCCGAGGCTACTTAATAATACGCCCCCCCACCCACCCTTAGTTTTTTTAAAATATGTAAAAGGCTATTGTGGCCTTCATGCCAACAATTTTTTACAGTTTTTGACACAATTTTTGCAACAGTTATACATAGCTTACAATATTTATTTAAATAAAAAAGATATTTAAAAATTTTTCAAAATTTCCTAAACATAGGATTGCCATAATTTATTGAGGCCAGTCCTTGACAGACGCCTTCCGGGTGGTCTGGGGGGGGGGGGGGGTATGGAAAATTTTTTGAAAATTAGGCACTGAAATCTGGGTTTTTAGCGTTGAGACGTGAAAAATATTATCAATCTTGTTTTGAGCTTCAAGGGCCCGGGCCCCTTCAGGAAAAAAAATTAAAGATGATTTTTTTTATTGAAATTTTAAGATTTGAGCTTAAAGGGCCCGGGCCCCTTCAGGAAAAAATTTCAAGAAAATGATTTTCTTTATTGAAATTTTAAGATTTGAGGCCCGGGCCCCTTCAGAAAAAAAAATTTCAAGAAAATGATTTTTTTTAATTGAAATAACCATGAAAATTATTTTTATTAAAATTTTAAGGTGGAAGCGCAATGGGCCCGGGCCCCCTCGGAGGGCCCGGGCCCCGGGGATATAGCCCCACTGCCCCCCCTCCTGTCTGCGGCCCTGGCTATGCGCAGAATTTCTCAAAATCAGTATCAATTTCTTCTGAATCACTTAAGCTTGATTTGTAGCTGGTGGATTTACACTTGTACTCGAAGAAGAAAATTTTTTTTAGATTGGTGCTCAATAAAGTTTTTTTTTTTTTTTTTATTTAGGTCTTTTTCAGCATTGAAGGCCATTTAGACCCCGTCTCTATTTATTTCAATTCAATTGGTAAAGTTATCGGATATTTTTTTCTTTTCGATGTCATTATAATGGTAAGATATTTACTTGTCAAAAACTTGAGAGTAACTAAATTTATTTATTAAAATAAAGAATTAAAAAAAATAATCTTTCTTTTTTACATTGTAATAAAAAGCTTAAAAAATTACATTTTTTAAGAAAAAGTGAATAATTTTAGAAATTTTTTTTTATTTGGTTTTCGAGATGATTGGGGGGGCATCCAGGGGGGCAGAGGTCCTTGCCGGGGGGGGCGCATGCCCCCTAGCCCCCCCGTAGCGCCGTCACTGATGTCAAAAATTCGATGTCGAGATTTTGATGGATCTTCACGTTTTAAAGTCCCTTGAATCCAAAAAGGTGGTTTTCGCGACATGGTCTGTCTGTCTGGGTTCAATTTAAAGCATGAAGGAATTGAGCTATGAGGCTGAAATTTTATATTTAAGTTTTGTACCCCCCCCGGGAGCGTGAAAATAAGCTTTTAATCAAAATCGGCCAAAGAGTACTAGTACTTTACTGATGCACTTTTTCAGTTTTTTTCGATTTTCTCAAAATTCGCTCCAATGATTTTTTTTTTTTAATTCATAAATCAATTATTTTTTAGATGCTCTTTCAAATGTATATTCTCGTTTTGCCCTCAAAATTGTTTGAAGCACACTTTACTCTTGTGCTTCATAATAGGAGAAATGGTTGCCATGGTAATCGAAAGTTGTGTTCTGTGCTTGTCACACCAGATTTTTTTCGCTTAATTTGTGATTTTGGCAAATAATAATAATACAAAACGTTTGGTAATAATATTATCGACAGTCGTCATCATGTAGATGCATTCACATTGAACAATGAACACTAACTGAGGATTAGGTATTATTTACAATTCGTAGCCAACTTTGCTTATTATTATTATTATTATTCCCTTCACATGCTATTGCTTGCTCACTTCATGTTACCAGCTCGTATGTACAGTGAGCGCACAATTATGTTCCTACCTGATAGCTTAAGCCTTAAATATATGGTAAATGGTAAAATAATTTTAATAACCGAAAAGCTAAAACGTAAGATCTGGTACAGATGATTTTATTTTACCTATTCCAATTTAAAAATATTTCACCACCATGGTAAGGCTAGACCACTTAAGGCTAGAGCTATCAGGTGGAGACTTAATTGTGGAGCTCACTGTACATACAAACATTTTACCAATTATACAATTGAATTATTACTAGCCTCCATAACTTGAACAATTAATAACTCAAAAATTTATAGGAATTTCGGGACGAAAATAATTTTTTTGAGGTCCCCTGAATCCAAAAAAGTGGTTTTCGCGACATGGTCTGTCTGTGAACAAAATATCTCAAGAACGAAAAGAGATAGGAGGTTGAAATTTTATATTTAAGTTAAGTACCCCCCTGGGACGTGACACAAAGCTTTTTGAACAAAATCGACCAAAGAGTACTAGCACTTTACTGATGCACTTTTTCAGTTTTTTATTTTTTTCAATTTTCTCAAAATTCGCTCCAACAATTTTGATTAAAATTCATAAATCAATCATTTTTTAGATCCTCTTTAAATGCAGTGGCGTACCGAGGAGGGGGGGTCCGCCCCAGGCCTCGAGCCGGCATAGGCCCCCAAATATTAAAAAAAAAAAAATATTTAATGAAAATTTCTCTTTAAGAGGCTCTGGCCACTTAGGGTTCAGGGATATACGGTATTTTAAAAATATTTTTGTGTATGGATGAGAGGAAAATTTAAAGATGAGCACCCCCCCCCCCCCAAATTCAATAAAAGCTTACACCTCTGGTACAAAATGTATAAAGGCCCCCTCTACTAGTGCCGCCCTAGGCCCCCAACTGCCTCGGTACGCCTCCGTTTAAATGTATATTCTCATTTTGCCATTGAAATTCTTTGAAACACACTTTACTCTTGTACTTCATTGGAAGGATAGAAGAAATGGTTGCCATGGTAACAAAATATAAATATTTTCCCTTGTTTATAAATTGTATATCTTGAATTATAATATAACGGAGGATAATTAAATATATACCGACACAAAACACAATTTTCTCTTACAAAATGTGAGAGAAAATTGTGAGCTGTGAGAACAGTCACACCAGATTTCTTTTCATTTGGGATTCTGCTGGGATTTACCCCTACCTCCCCAGCCTCTTTTGTATATGATAAGATGATATAGAACAAATCAATGATCCATCTCTCATTCAGATATTGCAAATGAAAGTAAAGTGTTTGATAAAATCACTCTTCAACGAGTGCATTTTTTTTTTCAAACGTGATCTAAATTTAATTAACAAGCTGAAGGACAATCGATATCAATATAGGTAATATTTTTATAATCTCATTTTGTTTTTTGTTTTTTTGTTTTTTTTTAATAGCTAGATATCAAATTAAATTTAAACGTATTATCTCTAGGATAATTTTGGATAATAAGTTCTATGCCCTCAAATGATAAAAAAAATATCAGTAATGGCAATGTCACACAATTGGTGGGGGACTATTTTTAACAAAGGCAAAAGTATTTTTCTTTTTTTTTAAGCTTTTAGACCCTGACCTTAATTGATAACCAATATTATTATTTATATTTAGAAAAAAATGCCATTGCTCGGCGCGGGGGTGACCACAAGTAGTGAGAAGATCTGTCTGTCTCTAGTCAAAACCGAAATCTTATAGCAATTGACCTCTTCTCTCACTGAAAATGTTTTTATTTTTTTACTTTCTCTTACCTCTATAGTCATAGGCGTAGCCAGAAATTTTTGATGGGGGGGTTTAGGATTAGTTCTCCCCCCCCCACCCCGACTAATAGGGCAGTATAAGGCGTCTAATGAAATATATGACTAGCCACTTACCCCACCTTCGCTTCGCCCCCCCTGGACCCCCCCCCTCGAGGTGGCTCGGGCCCGCCCTTTCTTAATTAAGTGCCGCAATTTTTCAATCAACTCGTATCAGGCAATAAATAATGCAAATCTCTAATTTTATGTATATGGACCTAAAATACCGGGGTGTCACTCTATGTGTTTCTCTTGACCAGACTCCTATCTCAGACCTTCTTTAAGAAAAAAAAATAAAAAATTTATTTATATAATAATTTTTATTATTTTTCATTTGCGAGATTTAATCAATTTTAAGCCACTTTAATTTTTTATAAAGCATAACAAAAATCAATTCTTTTCAATGGGAAAATTCTGAATTTTCTCGAATTTTTTGCGTTTTTATTTAATTTTTTTTTTTTTTAAGCTAGAGAAAATTATTATATTTTACTTTCTCTTACACTATATATGAAATATATAGAGAGAAAAAGTATTTTGCATTATAGAGCTTAAATATCTAGTCATGGCTTGGGTCCAATGGGGGGGTTTGAACCCCCAAAACCCCCCCCGTGGCTACGCCTATGTCTATAGTTATATGTTAATATATAGAGAGAGAAAGTATTGGATTCATGTCAAAAATTCGAAGTCCAGGTTATGAAAATTTTCTTTTATACCCGTGTAAGAAGAGAGAAGAGGTGACGTCACGGTATAAGGTAGGTGGATAATAGAGGGATTGTTGAGACTTTTTGTTTTTGGAGTTGGTTTATTGATTTTATGTAACGAAGGTGTAATTTGTTGTGTTGCGAGTAATAAAGATTATTTTTTGTAATTTGTGAAGTTTTTTTGAGGAAGTTAACAGAAATAGTTAACACCCGTTTGCATCAACACTTAGATCTTAAGCTCGTCTTACATCTTACAATTAAATTTGAAATCAGGAAATTGGGTCTTAAGATCCTCTATCTGTGTCTCCATCGCATAAATAATGACAATAAGATATATTTATTTCAAAAAATATATATTATAATAGATTTGATGAAGTTGGCCCCACGTTGGGCGCCATTTATAATAGATATTATAAAGTTTGCCCTTGATCGGGTGTCATTTATAATAAATATTATGCAGTTAGCTCCAGGATTGGATGCTATTTATGATGAATTTTCGTTTCCCGTTGCCAAATTGTCGTTGAAGATGGTTGATGGTGGGGGAAGGGTTCACACGCACACACACCAAATGACAACACGAAATTTTTGGGTTAACAATTATTAATTAACACGTAATTGGTTTAATTCTTTTTTAAAATGATACAGTAACAAAATAAATAACGATAAAAATATATAACAGGTAACAAGTTGAAGAACGTAAAAATATTTTAATTAGAGAAAAAAACTGGGTCATTAATTAACCAGAAAAAAAAAGTATTAATACATAAGGGTTATGTAATAAAAAAAATACAATAATATTGACAAGGACTGTCGTATTAATTTTGCAGGGCGCAAAATTATTGTGAATAACCAATATGACTTTACAAGGCGAGATGTCAGCTCAAAATCAGGACTTAAGTTCGTATTAAATGTTGGTGCAACAGTCTTAAAACGTTCAAAATGTAAGATGAATAAGACGGATCTTGAGACTTGAGATATGTTGGTGCAACTGGGCATTAGATCTTAAGCTCGTCTTAAATCTTAAAAATAAATTTGAAATCAGGAAATTGGGTCAAGATCCTCTATCTGTGTCTCCATCGCATAAATAAAATGACAATAAAATATATTAATTTGCAAGAAACATATATCCTATTAATATATGAATAAGTTATTGGGAAATTGAGAAAACTGAATAAAAGTTGGTAATGACAAAAGATGGACATTTTTCCAGTCTGATTCGTTTTTACTCTATCAAATACACTATCAATATTCTTCATTACCCTGGATCACTTATACATGAATTTATATTGAATTTAAAATTTTGTGGACTTATGGTGCGATAAAAACAAAATATTTTTGTTAAATATGGTATAATTGGATGCCAAGTGCATGACTTCTTTTAAAATAAATGATATAAAAGTACTTTGGAGCAAACTGTTAAACATTATAATATAAAGGTTATGGAGAAAGAAAAAACCAGCGACTGCTTTCCACGTTAAAATAATTTATTCGCAGATATTTCGGTAAGCTTAACGCAAACCATCCTCAGTGCTTCAAATTATATGATTGTGGAGCGTTTAACAAACTCATAAAATGCTTGAGAAGCCATTCTATACATGGAGGGACAAAACCACATGAAGCAAGTCACTGAGAGAAAAAACAGCATCTACAGTATATACATAAGACACAATCGAATTTTTTGCATGCTTTACGATAATTTCTCACAGTGACCCACCAGGCGCGTGTACTTTCTAATACTCTTTACTAATTATTTTAACGTGGAAAGCAGTCGCTGGTTTTTTCTTTCTCCATAACCTTAATACTGTTGACCCAGCATACTTAGTTTCGTTTATTATAATATAAAATTGAATAAAATTAGTAGTTAGGCAGGTTGTATACAACCTTCATCTATAGATGCCGAAAAAGACCTTAAATAAAAATTAAAAAAAAAAAAAAAAAGAAAAGAAAAGACGACGATAAGTATATTGCAAAGTGAGTGTTGTATACGTAGCTATAAGGATGGACGCCATGACACATACTGAGACGATGATGAGTCATGACGTTCACCACAGACAAAATGGCGCCCGGAAGAATATTCCTATTCTTTTAATTCTAGCAAAATTATTTTTGCTACTATATATATATATATATTGAGTCAGCAATAAATAAAAAATCCCACTGAAATTATCCAAAAAAACTTTTTTTTATATTTTAAAAGATTCGTTCTGCCCAGAGAAAAGCACAGCCATTTTACTGTTAATCTCGGATAGGTGGTCAATGTCCTCCTGTGACCATTGGGATTTAATATAAATAAAATACATAAATGGCCTCGGGAGCCATAAAGTGAAATAAAAAAAAAAAGAAATCTCATATTCATTATGTGACGATTAAAATTAAAATTTAATTAATTATATTCTTTGTTTTTTTTTAATTTTTTTTTTTTTTTTACCATTTATATTTTATTTATATATGTTTACCTATGACGCAAATAGAAGGAAAAAAAATACGTATATGAAGGATGGAGGGGGAAAAGATGGAAGCCCAGAATATTTTTTTTTTTTTAAATTATTTTATTAGAATTATTAAAATTCTGGTGTGACTGGTCGCACAGCACACAATCGAATTTTGAGAAAATCGAAAAAAAAAAACTGAAAAAATACATCAATAAAGTCCCCACCCCAAAAAAAAAAAAATTTATGGCTACGCCTATGCAGGGGACCTCAAAACATGTATATCAATCAAAAAATCTTGCCGCCCGGGGCACACGCACCCACTGCCCCCCCCCCTCCAGATCCGGCCCTGAATAGATATATTAGATAATAGCAGGTATCGTAAAAGTATTATATTGGCCTAAGTTGCCGAAAGAGACTGTGTGCATGTGTGTGAGTGTGAGTGGAAAAAGTGTGTGTTTTTTTATTAAAAAAAAAGTAAAGTGTGATTCAAACAATTTTGAGAAGAAATGATAATATACATTTTAAAGAAGATCTAAAAAATTTATGGTCGAATACAATTAGACCGAAACGTCACAAATTGTGAGTTGCATTAGTGAAGAGGAGTCTACTCCTTCCTGGATGCCATCTTTAATTACAGTCACTTCACCCGAAAAAAGTAATTTATAAAATATTTTCACAAACAAATTTAAATAGATTTTAGCTTGCAAAATATAGCTGATAAAAAAAAAAAAAAAAAAAATATTCGAACTTGAATTATTTCTTCGAAACTTCCTTTTTATTTAAAACAATTGGTAAGTAAAGCTTATAAATTATTATGATTGGGATTTACTTTTAGAGTATTATCTCAGCTAAATCATTTCCGTCTTAAGCAATATATTGTAATTACATAGGCAATTGAATTATTAATATTTAAATAAACAAGAAAGAAAAGAGCTATGTTTATTTCGTTTATTGGTCACTTCAAGCCGCGTTTTGGTCAGATATACGACCATCCTCAGAGCTGAAAGCTTGTCAACTAAATCAGCCCTGAGGATGGTCGCAAATCTGACCGAAACGTCTTAAAGTGTCTAACAAACGAATTAAACGAAGCTGCAATCGCCCTTTTCTTTCTTCCGAGATCTACTGGAAGAATAGAATACACTGAGCGCAAATCGGTGGATCGGTGGTTCGACTCCCGGCGGCACACCCTTATATCTTTTTTTCGGGTACATGAAGTTATAACGTGATAAGTCGCTTAGCAATGGAACACATCAATAAATATAGACCAAATTATTTTACACAATTTATTTAATTTGTGGTTTAATTACAATATAATTTTATTTAATTCACCGGTCGTTGGCTTCGCAACAACGCCGGTAAGATAGGGGTGTAAATGAGCATCTACTCTTCGCTTCTATGAAACACAAAAGCCATATTTATTTTATAAATTGTTAGATTTCATAACTTATATTTAGAGACATAATTATAGTTTATAGTTTATTAAATGCAAGTTTAATGGACGTTAATTAAAGGGGAAGGGGGAAAACAAGAATGGACTCATCTGTAGTTGACGATGGTGGATTGGAGTCGCAGCCTCCAGTTGGTCCAGGACGAACTCGTACCGGCTCTTTCCAAGGGCCCATGGCCACTGGTAGTCGATGTGAAAGCCACCAGCATGTGTTTGAGATGCATAGCATCATCCTCTGGATGGTCCAGGGAGAGGATCGAGGAGAGACCTCACTATCAGGGTGCTTGGGGAGGCATAGCCTCATAAGAAACTTTTAAATAATATTTGAAAACAAGGCCTATTTGGGGAGGCGATGTGTTTGCCTTGAAGGCTGGGAGACAATTAAATTATTTATTATTTGATACCTAATTAATTAATAATATTGATATTTATAAAATTTAAATAATATAGATTTTTCAACTAATTAGCATTGTTGACTTGATTAAATAATTATAAATAAATTAGACTTATTTATATAAAAATTAAATTAAAATTAAATAATTGCTTATTAAAAGGTAAATATTCGTGGGGATATAAATCTGAGAGGAGGGGGTTGCCCAGGAGACCAGCTCATATGGCTTTGACCATTATAAAGTAATATCTAATTATATAAATCTCCGTTTCGCGGCTTACCTACGCGTTATATATAATATCTTAAATATTATATATAATTTCTTATTTATTGTTGAGCGTGACAGATAGGGAGGCGGACCCTTTGCCAATTCAATATATAGAAGATTAACAAACTGAAGGGCAATCAATATCGATATTGACAGTATTTTATAATATAATCTCATTTTTAATTTTTTGATAATCAAATCCATCATCATAATCTGATATAATCCACGATTTTTCTAAATAAGAAAGATTAAAAAGCCTGAAAACATTCATCTGTATGCATTTGCATCATCATCATATGAATCTGTTTTATAACTTTGATAATAAAACATTGCAAAATATAGATTGTTTTTTTTTTTTTTTTTATAATTTTTAAATAATTAGATATTACTTCATGTACCCGAAAAAAGATATAAGGGTGTGCCGCCGGGAGTCGAACCACGGATCCACCGATTTGCGCTCAGTGTGCCCTTACCACTAGACCACAGCACGGCATTCGGGTATATGAACTCAGTTGGAAAGCAAATTTAGCCATCGGGAGGAATGGAACCGGATTTGGCGCCACAAATTCCTCCGTCAACCTGGTGCAATCCAGTTGGCATAGTTGAGACGACCTCAATTTTAACTAATTTATAAATAAGAAATTATATATAATATTTAAGATATTATATACATCGCGTAGGTAAGCCGCGAAACGGAGATTTATATAATTAGATATTACTTCATGTACCCGAAAAAAGATATAAGGGTGTGCCGCCGGGAGTCGAACCACGGATCCACCGATTTGCGCTCAGTGTTCCCTTTACCACTAGACCACAGCACGGCATTCGGGTATATGAACTCAGTTGGAAAGCAAATTTAGCCATCGGGAGGAATGGACCCGGATTTGGCGCCACAAATTCCTCCGTCAACCTGGTGCATTTCGCGGCTTACCTACGCGATGTATATAATATCTTAAATATTATATATAATAAATTTAAATAAGATTAGTTAAAATTGAGGTCGTCTCAACTATGCCAACTGGATTGCACCAGGTTGACGGAGGAATTTGTGGCGCCAAATCCGGGTCCATTCCTCCCGATGGCTAAATTTGCTTTCCAACTGAGTTCATATACCCGAATGCCGTGCTGTGGTCTAGTGGTAAGGGCACACTGAGCGCAAATCGGTGGATCCGATGGTTCGACTCCCGGCGGCACCCCTTATATCTTTTTTCGGGTACATGGGTAATATCTAATTATATAAATCTCCGTTTCGCGGCTTACCTACGCGATGTATATAATATCTTAAATATTATATATAATTTCTTATTTATAATTTTTAAAATTTATTTCTCAAATTTATTCACTACTAGACGGGAAGCCCCGCCTTCGGCGGGGCTTTCCGTCTAGTAAGGGGCTGCACCCCTGGACCCCCCTGCTCGCCTTCGGCTTATATGCATACCGGTACATATATTTTCCCTTTTCATTTTTATATATAGAGTTTATTTTAACGGTTAATTATTCATGAACTTAAGATTTTTTGTGAATAATATCCTTTCCGGGACTCTCCCGGTACACAGACACGCCGATATTTTAGAATTCAAAATGTAAATAAATAAAAAATCGTAAACATGGGTAAATATTTATATTTTGTTACCATGGCAACCCTTTCTCCTAATTTTTATTTTTTTCTTATTTTAACGGTTAATTATTCATGAACTTATTGTTATTTGTGAAACAAAACCTGTCCGGGATTCTCACAAACATACATAGAAAATTTCATCATAATTGGTTCAGTCGTTTAGGAGGAGTTCAGTCACATACACACGTACAGAAGAATTATATATATAAAGAT
>JAKCPI010002332.1:0-41781 GCA_023213315.1 Euborellia annulipes | reverse complement strand
AGAGGAGAAGGTCCAAATTTCGGCTACTGTTTACTTTTTGTGTTATAACTTTTGTTAGAATGAATATTATTAACTCTAACCATGATAAAATTGTACATTCAAAGGTTTTCTTTCGATAAACTATTTAAAAAGCTTTAAAATACCTTTAATTTTATTTTTTTTTATCACTTAAAAAAATATTCAAAATCACAAATTTTTGAGATGTGGTCTAAATTTGGGCTAGGCCAAAATAAACTAGAATAAAACAATAAAATATGTACAAATATTTAACTCAAGATCAAGGGCGGATCCAGAGGTGTTTCTCGGGGGGGGGGGGGGGGGGGGAATCTGGTGTGACTAGTCGCACAACACACAATTTTTTCTTAAATTCGGTAATTTAAAGGCGCATTGTAAACTTGTTTGCCAGAATATAAATACAAATCAAATTTTTAAGTATTAATTTTTAAAATTTTACATTAAAAATACATTTTTTTAGAAAAAAAGTATTTTTTTCAAATTTCGGGGGGGGGGTAATTACTCCCTTTACCCCCCTCCTTGTATCCGCCCTTGCTCAAGATGTATTTATTATATTCAGATAATTGTATATATAATGAGCAATACGGCTTTACGTCCTTTGTTTGTTTTTTTCCTAGTAGCCCGAATTTAGACCTTCACTATGGCGTCGGTTTGAGGTTAATAAAAAATTCTACAGTCGGTTGAGAGCTTGGAATTATATCGATTATGGTACCTTAGAGTATCTTTAACCCAACTATTTATGGAGAGTAATATATTCAAAGTTTTAGACTATTCAGTAAATTAAAAAATGCATACCTGTAAAAGTTTTCAATTGTCGAAAATCGAAAAAATTACCACCACTCAAACAACTGTCACTGAATTGCGCAGCTTCTTCAACCATGCAATGGGCGTTCCCTGAGAAGTTGTTTCATACTATCGCGGCTACATTGCAGCATCTCCTTATACTGATTACAGTACTAGCCAGAATTTGGACCCTAGCCGAAATTTGGACCTTCTCCTCTACACAATTTTTTTCTTACTTTCACTAATTTAAAGTTGCATTCAGTACTTGTTTATACTGTATATACAAATTAAATTTTGTAACAAAAGAGTGACATAGCAATTCAAAGTTGAATTTATAAAATTTTTTGAAAAAAAAAAGGTCGAATGATATGAATTTTGTATAAGAAATTTTATTCGTTGTGGGGCCGTTACGTAATATATGGACGACCCTTTAAAAATAAAATTTTATAATATTTTTATCAAATCTTGGGGGGGGATAATTCCCCCTTTATCCCTCCCTTGTATCCACCCTTGGAATGTAATGTAATTGTTGAAATACGTATCAAGTTTAGATTATTGTTATTAGAAAAATAGACATTTTTACTTTCTCTTACCTCTATATATATGTAATATATATATAGAGAGAAAGTATTGGATTCATGTCAAAAATTCGATGTCGAGATTTTGATGGATCTTCACGTTTTGAGGTCCCCAGAATCCAAAAAAGTGGTTTTCCCGACATGGTCTGTCTGTCTGGGTTCAATTTAAAGCATGAAGGAATTGAGCTATGAGGCTGAAATTTTATATTTAAGTTTTGTACCCCCCGGGAGTGTGAAAATAAGCTTTTAATCAAAATCGGCCAAAGAGTACTAGTACTTTACTAATGCACTTTTTCAGTTTTTTTCGATTTTCTCAAAATTCGCTCCAATGATTTTTTTTTTTTAATTCATAAATCAATTATTTTTTAGATGGTTTTTAAAATGTATATTCTCGTTTTGCCCTCAAAATTGTTTGAAGCACACTTTACTCTTGTGCTTCATAATAGGAGAAATGGTTGCCATGGTAATCGAAAGTTGTGTTCTGTGCTTGTCACACCAGATTTTTTTCGCTTAATTTGTGATTTTGGCAAATAATAATAATAGAAAACGTTTGGTAATAATATTATCGACAGTCGTCATCATGTAGATGCATTCACATTGAACAATGAACACTAACTGAGGATTAGGTATTATTTACAATTCGTAGCCAACTTTGCTTATTATTATTATTATTATTATTCCGTTCACATGCTTGCTCACTTCATGTTACCAGCTCGTATGTACAGTGAGCGCCACAATTAAGACCCCACCTGATAACATTAGTCTTAAGTATATGATATAGTAAATATGGTAAATGGTAAAATAATTTTAATAACCGAAAAGGTAAAACGTAAGATCTGATAAAGATGATTTTATTTTACCTATTCCAATTTAAAATTATTTCACCACCATATACTTAAAGCTAGAGCTATCAGGTGGAGAGTTAATTGTGGAGCTCACTGTACATACAAACATTTTACCAATTATACAATTGTATTATTACTAGCCGCGATGCCCGCCCCCATAACTTGAACAATTAATAACTCAAAAATTTATAGGAATTTCGGGACGAAAATAATTGTTTTGAGGTCCCCTGAATCAAAAAAAATCTGGTGTGACTGGCGCACAGCACACAACTTTCTCTTACCCTTCGGTAAGAGAAAGTTGCGCACTGTGCTGGTCACACCAGATTTTTTGTGTCGAGATATATTTAGTTTCCCATAGCACCTTAGTTTCAAACTTGCATTTTAAATGTTGACTGCTTGAAATAAACTATGGTTATTTTTCAAAATTTTAATCTCATATTTGGACATTTTATACACAATATAGATTCGTAAATAAATACAAAATTTCATAAGAATTGGAAAAAAAAATTTTAAATGCGTAAAAAGTTCCAAAGGGGACCCCCTTTTGAATCTAAATTAACATACAAATCCCTATAGGAAATTAACATTGGTCAAATGCGAAGATAAGGTGGAAAGTTTAAAACGCGTAGAAAGAGAGAAGATAATTTTGTGAGAAAGAGAGATATGTTTTCTCTGAAACAATTAAAGACACAAATAAAATAAAAATAAATGGGAATTTAAATAATAATTGATTTTTAATCTAAAAATCTGGTGTGACTGTCGCACAGCACACAACTTTCTCTTACCTTCGGTAATCGAAAGTTGTGTACTGTGCTTGTCACACCAGATTTTTTGTGTCGACATGTATTTAGTTCCCGGCAGTAGGGAATATTTGAATTCAGATGTAAAATTTATAAGTATGGGAAAATATTTATATTTTGTTACCATGGCAACCATTTCTCCTATCTTTTCTATGGAGTGCAAGAGTAAAGTGGTCTTCAAACAATTTTGAGGGCAAAACGAGAATATACATTTGAAAGAGCATCTAAAAAATAATTGATTTTTGAATTTTAATCAAAATCGTTAGAGCGAATTTTGAGAAAATCGAAAAAAACTGAAAAAGTACATCAGTAAAGTACTAGTACTCTTTGGCCGATTTTGATTAAAAGCTTATTTTTCCGGTCCCGGGGGGTGTTTAACTTATATATAAAATTTCAGCCTCATAGCTCAATTCCTTCATGCTTAAAAGTGAACACAGACACACACACACACCCACCCACCCACCCACACACCCACCCACCCACAGACAGACCATGTCGCGAAAACCACTTTTTTGGATTCAGGGGACCTCAAAACGTGAAGATCCATCAAAATCTCGACATCGAATTTTTGACATGAAACCAATACTTTCTCTCTATATATATATTACATATATACATAGGTAAGAGAAAGTAATAAAAAGAAAAAGATTTAAATTCGGTTACCATGGCAACCATTTCTATCTTTCCTATGAAGCACAAGAGTAAAGTGTGCTTCAAACAATTTTGAGGGCAAAACGAGTATATACATTTGAAAGAGCATCTAAAAAATAATTGATTTTTGAATTTTAATCAAAATCGTTAGAGCGAATTTTGAGAAAATCGAAAAAAACTGAAAAAGTACATCAGTAAAGTACTAGTACTTTTTGGCCGATTTTGATTAAAAGCTTATTTTGTCGGTCCCGGAGGGTGTTTAACTTAAATATAAAATTTCAGTCTCCTAGCTCAATTCCTTCATGCTTAAAATTGAACACACACACACAGCACACACACACACACACACACAGACAGACAGACAGACAGACACACACACACACAGACAGACCATGTCGCGAAAACCACTTTTTTGGATTCAGGGGACCTCAAAACGTGAAGATCCATCAAAATCTCGACATCGAATTTTTGACATGAAACCAATACTTTCTCTCTATATATATATTACATATATACATAGGTAAGAGAAAGTAATAAAAAGAAAAAGATTTAAATTCGGTTACCATGGCAACCATTTCTATCTTTCCTATGAAGCACAAGAGTAAAGTGTGCTTCAAACAATTTTGAGGGCAAAACGAGTATATACATTTGAAAGAGCATCTAAAAAATAATTGATTTTTGAATTTTAATCAAAATCGTTAGAGCGAATTTTGAGAAAATCGAAAAAAACTGAAAAAGTACATCAGTAAAGTACTAGTACTTTTTGGCCGATTTTGATTAAAAGCTTATTTTGTCGGTCCCGGAGGGTGTTTAACTTAAATATAAAATTTCAGTCTCCTAGCTCAATTCCTTCATGCTTAAAATTGAACACACACACACAGACACACACACACACACACACAGACAGACAGACAGACAGACACACACACCCACAGACAGACCATGTCGCGAAAACCACTTTTTTGGATTCAGGGGACCTCAAAACGTGAAGATCCATCAAAATCTCGACATCGAATTTTTGACATGAAACCAATACTTTCTCTCTATATATATATTACATATATACATAGGTAAGAGAAAGTAAAAGTGGTTTTCGCGACATGGTCTGTCTGTGAACAAAATATCTCAAGAACGAAAAGAGATAGGAGGTTGAAATTTTATATTTAAGTTAAGTACCCCCCTGGGACGTGACACGAAGCTTTTGAACAAAATCGGCCAAAGAGTACTAGTACTTTACTGAAGCACTTTTTCAGTTTTTTATTTTTTCAATTTTCTCAAGATTCGCTCCAACAATTTTGATTAAAATTCATAAATCAATAATTTTTTAGATCCTCTTTAAATGCAGTGGCGTACCGAGGAAGGGGGGGGGGTCCGCCCCAGGCCCCGAGCCGGCATAGGCCCCCAAATATTAAAAAAAAAAAATATTTAATGAAAATTTCTCTTTAAGAGGCTCTGACCACTTAGGGTTCAGGGATATACGGTATTTTAAAAATATTTTTGTGTATGGATGAGAGGAAAATTTAAAGATGAGCACCCCCCCCCCAAATTCAATAAAAGCTTACACCTCTGGTACAAAATGTATAAAGGCCCCCTCTACTAGTGCCGCACTAGGCCCCCAACTGACTCGGTACGCCTCCGTTTAAATGTATATTCTCATTTTGCCATTGAAATTCTTTGAAACACACTTTACTCTTGTACTTCATTGGAAGGATAGAAGAAATGGTTGCCATGGTAACAAAATATAAATATTTTTCCTTGTTTATAAATTGTATATCTTGAATTATAATATAACGGAGGAAATTAAATATATACCGACACAAAACACAATTTTCTCTTACAAAATGTAAGAGAAAATTGTGAGCTGTGAGACCAGTCACACCAGATTTCTTTTCATTTGGGATTCTGCTGGGATTTACCCCTACCTCCCCAGCCTCTTTTGTATATGATAAGATGATATAGAACAAATCAATGATCCATCTCTCATTCAGATATTGCAAATGAAAGTAATGTGTTTGATAAAATCACTCTTCAACGAGTGCATTTTTTTTTCAAACGTGATCTAAATTTAATTAACAAGCTGAAGGACAATCGATATCAATATAGGTAATATTTTTATAATCTCATTTTGTTTTTTTTTTTTTGTTTTTTTTTTAATAGCTAGATATCAAATTAAATTTAAACGTATTATCTCTAGGATAATTTTGGATAATAAGTTCTATGCCCTCAAATGATAAAAAAATATCACTAATGGCAATGTCACACAATTGGTGGGGGGCTATTCTTAACAAAGGCAAAAGTATTTTTCTTTTTTTTTAAGCTTTTAGACCCTGACCTTAATTGATAACCAATATTATTATTTTTAGAAAAAATGTCATTGCTCGGCACGGGGGTGATCCCAAGTAGTGAGAAGATCTGTCGCTAGTCAAAACCGAAATCTTTTACCAATTGGCCTCTCCTCTCACTAAAAATGTTTTTACTTTTTCTCAACTCTATATATGTTAATATATAGAGCAGTGGTTCCCAACCGGTGTGCCCCGGCACCCAAGGGTGCCGCGAGAATGCCTAAGGGGTGCCGTGAGATATTTAGATTAAAAATCTGGTGTGACTGGTGCACAGCACACAACTTTCTCTTACCTTCGGTAATCGAAAGTTGTGTTCTGTGCTTGTCACACCAGATTTTTTGTGTGGAAATATATTTAGTTTCCGCCAATATATTAGAAATTTAAGATGTCAAAATTATAAACATGGGAAAATATTTATATTTTGTTACCATGGCAACCATTTCTCCTATCTTCCCTATGAAATACAAGAGTAAAGTGTGCTTCAAACAATTTTGAGGGCAAAACGAGAATATACATTTTAAAGAGCATCTAAAAAATAATTGATTTTTGAATTTTAATCAAAATCGTTAGAGCGAATTTTGAGAAAATCGAAAAAAACTGAAAAAGTACATCAGTAAAGTACTAGTACTCTTTGGCCGATTTTGATTAAAAGCTTATTTTTCCGGTCCCGGGGGCTGCCTAACTTAAATATAAAATTTCATCCTCCTAGCTCAATTCCTTCATGCTTAAAATTGAACACACACACACACACACACCCACACACCCACAGACAGACCATGTCGCGAAAACCACTTTTTTGGATTCAGGGGACCTCAAAACGTGAAGATCCATCAAAATCTCGACATCGAATTTTTGACATGAATCCAATACTTTCTCTCTATATATATTAACATATATATAGAGGTAAGAGAAAGTAAAAAAAAAAATAAAAATAAAGAGGAGGAAAAAAATAATAAAGTTTTGCTTAAAAAAAAAGGTCAAATGATTAAAATGAAGCCGCAAAATTTTCCGTAGGTCGGAAAAAATTAAGCTTTGCCAAAAAAAAAAAAAAAAAAAAAGGTCAAATGATGATTTTTTCGCAAAAGGGAAAAAAATTTTCCCCAGAACGGAAAAAATTTCGTTTTGATAGGGGGAAAAAATGAAGGGTGCCGCTAGTGAGTAATATTATTCTCAACGCACCTTTGGGGTGCCGTGGACTTGAAAAGGTTGGGAAACGCTGATATAGAGTGAGAAAGTATTGGATTCATGTCAAAAATTCGATATCCAAATCATGAAAATTTTCTTTTATACCAACATACCACCATCAACACTTAGATCTTAAGCTCGTCTTACATCTTACAATTAAATTTGAAATCTGGAAATCGGGTCTTAAGATCCTCTATTTGTGTCTCCATCGCATAAATAATATTAATAAGATATCTTTATAATATCCTATATGAATAAGTTATTTGCGAAAACCTATAAACCAGAGTTCAACAACTTTTGGGAATTTAATCCTCCTATTAAAGGACTTTTTTCCAGTCTGATTTCGTTTTTACTCTATCAAATACACTATCAATATTTTTCATTACCCTGGATCACTTATACATGAATTTATCGTTGACTTATGGGGTTTCTCAAATTAACATAAAATGGTGCGATAAAAACAATTATTTTTGTTAAATATGGTATAATTGGATGCCAAGTGCATGAATTCTTTTAAAATAATTAATATAAAAGTACGTTGGATCAAACAGTTAAACATTATAATATAAAATTGAATAAAATTATTAGTTAGGCAGGTTGCATTAGCACATTAACAATCATCATGGTCCAGGGGCGTACATAAGGGGAGGGGGCGAAAGGGTCCGCCCCCCCCCCCCCGAAATTTCCCAAACACAGATACATATATAGGGATATACAGACATCAGTGCAACAAATTTTTCCATAGGATGGAAAACTTTGGTTCCGCAAAAGAAAAAATGTTCCGCAAAAAATTTCGTGTGAAAAAAAATATAGTTTCTTAAAAAAAAAAAAAATTCCTCAGAAAAATTTGTGAGTTCAGCCCCCCCCCTCCGAAAAATTTCTATATACGTCATGGTCCCTCATCTCCTGGTCGTCATTATTTGTTGATGTTTTCGGCCTGCTTTTGGGAAGTACATTGTAGTATTCTTTTCCCCCAGACTGCTTAATACCGCCAGGACTTAAGTTTTTCTTTATCAAACAATGAGTCTTCATCATAGCAATCGATTTTTACAAAATCTCATTTTCGCCGAAAATGTGACTTATGGGGTTTCTCAAATGACTGATTCATATATAAATAGTTGAATAGGTTTTGAGGTTATGGAAGGCTTAATGCGAGCTTAAGATCTAAAATGTTTTGGTGTAAATGGGTATTAATATTCTATAAAATTAATACAATATGAATTGTGTCAATATACTAGTAAAAAGTAAATCATTAATTAATTAATTCTCCGCACTGGGTGCTTCATAAACTAGCTACCCCAGTGCTTTGTTGCCTTCTCTCATGTAAGATAGAGAAAATTTTCTCTCTATCTCTCTCAGTGACGGATCCAGAGGTGTTTCTCAGGGGGGGGGGTAATCTGGAGTGACTGGTCTCACAGCTCACATTTTTTTCTTAATTTCGGTAATTTAAAGGCGCATTCTGTACTTGTTTGCCAGAATATAAATATAAATCAAATTTTTAAGTATTAATTTTTAAAATTTTACATTAAAAATACATTTTTTTTTTCGAAAAGAAGTATTATTTTTAAAACTCAGGGGGGTAATTACCCCCTTTACCCCTCCCCTTGTATCCGCCCTTGATCTCTCTCTTTATTTAAATTAAAAAGAATAAAAATACCTTCATATTTATATAGAGGTATTTTTATTTTATTTTTCAAAATCCTAAGGAAAAATAGTAAAATTGTAAAACCAAAAAAATAATATATATGCGGCAAAATGTATGCATGGGACCGCAAAAACCAGTGGAAAATAATACATTGTCAAAATGTACAAAAAATGTATTAGGAAAAAGCAGAAATAAAATATATATTATTATTTTATTTTTCATCTTTTATAAAAGATGTTTAAGAAAAGGGGGGAGAAGAAAAAAGATCGCATCTCATCGCATGCAACAAAAATTTATTTAAAATTAAATGGCCATAAAGACCTTAAATAAAAATTGAAAAAAAAAATAAAAAGAAAAGACGACGATGAGTATATTGTAAAGTGAGTGTTGTATACGTAGCTATAAGGATGGACGCCATGACACATACTGAGACGATGATGAGTCATGACGTTCACCACAGACAAAATGGCGCCCGGAAGAATATTCCTATTCTTTTAATTCTAGCAAAGTTATTTTTGCTACTACAGTATATTTATTGAGTCAGCAATAAATAAAAAATCCCACTGAAATTATCCAAAAAAACTTTTTTTATATTTTAAAAGATTCGTTCTGCCCAGAGAAAAGCACAGCCATTTTACTGTTAATCTCGGATAGGTGGTCAATGTCCTCCTGTGACCAAATAAAATACATAAATGGCCTCGGGAGCCATAAAGTGAAATAAAAAAAAAAGAAATCTCATATTCATTATGTGACGATTAAAATTAAAATTTAATTAATTATATTCTTTGTTTTTTTTTTAATTTTTTTTTTTTTTTTTTACCATTTATATTTTATTTATATATGTTTACCTATGACGCAAATAGAAGGAAAAAAAATACGTATATGAAGGATGGAGGGGGAAAAGAAGGAAGCCCAGAATATTTTTTTGTTTTTTTTTAAATTATTTTATTAGAATTATTAAAATATCTGGTGTGACTGGTCGCACAGCACACAATCGAATTTTGAGAAAATCGAAAAAAAAACTGAAAAAATACATCAATAAAGTACTAGTACTTTTTGGTTGACCCCACCCCAAAAAAAAAAAAAAAAATTATGGCTACGCCTATGCAGGGGACCTCAAAACATGTATATGAATCAAAAAAATCTTGCCGCCCGGGGCACACGCACCCACTGCCCCCCCCCCCAGAACCGGCCCTGAATAGATATATTAGATAATAGCAGGTATCGTAAAAGTATTATATTGGCCTAAGTCGCCGAAAAGATTGTGTGCATGTGTGTGCGTGTGGGTGGAAAAAGTGTGTGTTTTTTTTATTAAAGAAAAAAAAAAGTAGTGTGATTCAAACAATTTTGAGAAGAAAATGATAATATACATTTTAAAGAAGATCTAAAAAATTTATGGTCGAATAAAATTAGACCGAAACGTCACAAATTGTGAGTTGCATTAGTGAAGAGGAGTCTACTCCTTCCTGGATGCCATCTTTAATTACAGTCACTTCACCCGAAAAAAGTAATTTATAAAATATTTTCACAAACAAATTTAAATAGATTTTAGCTTGCAAAATATAGCTGATAAAAAAAAAAAAAAAAAATATTCGAACTTGAATTATTTCTTCGAAACTTCCTTTTTATTTAAAACAATTGGTAAGTAAAGCTTATAAATTATTATGATTGGGTATTAGTTTTAGAGTATTATCTCAGCTAAATCATTTCCGTCTTAAGCAATATATTGTAATTACATAGGCAATTGAATTATTAATATTTAAATAAACAAGAAAGAAAAGAGCTATGTTTATTTCGTTTATTGGTCACTTCAAGCCGCGTTTCGGTCAGATATACGACCATCCTCAGAGCTGAAAGCTTGTCAACTAAATCAGCCCTGAGGATGGTCGCAAATCTGACCGAAACGTCTTAAAGTGTCTAACAAACGAATTAAACGAAGCTCCAATCGCCCTTTTCTTTCTTCCGAGATCTACTGGAAGAATAGAATACACTGAGCGCAAATCGGTGGATCCGTGGTTCAACTCCCGGCGGCACACCCTTATATCTTTTTTCGGGTACATGAAGTTATAACGTGATAAGTCGCTTAGCAATGGAACACATCAATAAATATAGACCAAATTATTTTACACAATTTATTTAATTTGTGGTTTAATTACAATATAATTTTATTTAATTCACCGGTCGTTGGCTTCGCAACAACGCCGGTAAGATAGGGGTGTAAATGAGCATCTACTCTTCGCTTCTATGAGACACAAAAGCCATATTTATTTTATAAATTGTTAGATTTCATAACTTATATTTAGAGACATAATTATAGTTTATAGTTTATTAAATGCAAGTTTAATGGACGTTAATTAAAGGGGAAGGGGGAAAACAAGAATGGACTCATCTGTAGTTGACGATGGTGGATTGGAGTCGCAGCCTCCAGTTGGTCCAGGACGAACTCGTACCGGCTCTTTCCAAGGGCCCATGGCCACTGGTAGTCGATGTGAAAGCCACCAGCATGTGTTTGAGATGCATAGCATCATCCTCTGGATAATGGTCCAGGGAGAGGATCGAGGAGAGTCACCTCACTATCAGGGTGCTTGGGGAGGCATAGCCTCATAAGAAACTTTTAAATAATCTTTTAAAACAAGGCCTATTTGGGGAGGCGATGTGGTTGCCTTGAAGGCTGGGAGACAATTAAATTATTTATTATTTGATACCTAATTAATTAATAATAATTTGATATTTATAAAATTTAAATAATATAGATTTTTCAACTAATTAGCATTGTTGACTTGATTAAATAATTATAAATAAATTAGACTTATTTATATAAAAAATTAAATTAAAATTAAATAATTGCTTATTAAAAGGTAAATATTCGTGGGGGATATAAATCTGAGAGGAGGGGTTGCCCAGGAGACCAGCTCATATGGCTTTGACCATTATAAAGTAATATCTAATTATATAAATCTCCGTTTCGCGGCTTACCTACGCGTTATATATAATATCTTAAATATTATATATAATTTCTTATTTATTGTTGAGCGTGACAGATAGGGAGGCGGACCCTTTGCAATTCAATATATAGAAGATTAACAAACTGAAGGGCAATCAATATCGATATTGACAGTATTTTATAATATAATCTCATTTTTAATTTTTTGATATCAAATCCATCATCATAATCTGATATAATCCTGAATTTTATTTAATTTAGATAACCTATACATACAAACGATCAGTAAATAAATATTTTTTATTGATTGGGTTTTTGGTTTCAAAATAAAAAAAAATATTTTTTTAATCTACATTTTGAAATATTTCTATTAATCAAGACAGTAGCGCAACAAGGGGGTGAGGGTTAAAAATTATGTAAGGTTGTCAAATATCTCCCTTCCGCCTTTTTGTCTTTTGAATTTCGTGGACGACACTTAATTCTACCATCTAGTGAGAACAAGTGGACCGCTTGAAGCAGGCGATCGACCAGAAGCGTCCAGAATTGGCCAACCGGAAGGGTGTAGTGTTCCACCAGGACAACGCCAGACCACACACTTCGTTGATGACTCGTCAGAAGCTACGGGAGCTCGGTTGGGAGGTTTTATCGCATCCACTATATAGCCCAGACATAGCGTCAAGTGATTACCACCTGTTCATGTCCATGGCGAACGCCCTTGGTGGTGTAAAGTTGGACTCAAAAGAGGCTTGTGAAAAGTGGCTGTCGGAGTTCTTCGCAAATAAGGAGGGGGGTTTCTACGAGGGGGGTATTATGAAGTTGCCGTCTAGATGGAAACAAAACGGCGCATATTTGAACTAAATCCGATCACTGTAACACTTTTTATAAAGCATTGAATAAAGAGCAAAAAAAGCGGAAGGGAGATATTTGACAACCTTATATGTAGGCCCTACATTGTCAAGAGACTTTATTGTCTTAAAAATGTTTGCAATGTTTCGTATTATTAAAAATACCACGTCCCGAAGGAGCTCATCAAGAATTTCCCTTTGAAAAAAAAAATAAATTCATCCTCCCAATCCCAGGAGTTAATCCAGGTAGGGCCATTGTACAGGGTGATTGAATTAGTATTCTATTATTCACTCACTCTCAGTTCATAATAACACACTGTATCTAATAATTTGTTCAATGAACTATTAATAATTACTTTGGCCATTATGATCAAGAGGAATAATATACTGACAATGGCTTGGCCCTGATGATGGTCCTATATGCGACCGAAACGTTGGCCCTGGCACTTTGCATTTAAATAAAAATTGAAAAAAACGACTAGCTGCGTTGCTCATTGGAGATTTCCTGAACTTTAAATAAATCTTATTATCAGCTATACACCTCAAATCTATTATATTATATTAGTATTCTTGAGTGTCTGGGTCTGTGGAAATAGATCTCAACTTCAAATAGGAATTTAATAATCCAAGTTTCTTTTAAGTTTAAAATTCTAATATTTAACATAAGTGTATGTTTTTTGTTGATGGACCCCAAAAGCCCCGCGAATCGAACCCAGGATCTCTAGTCTTTACGGGGCATCGGTGTGATGTCCATTGCATCAGGACACCGGACCCTAAATATATCTATGATTAGTCAAGTTAGAATGAAGGTATTTTTTGAATATCAATATCTTATTCAAAAAATAACGGCGATTGAAGAGATAAGACATAGAAAAAATTGAGGCTCTTTTGATTTTTTTCTAGTCATACGATATTCTGTATAAAAATAGAAAAACAGCCAGTAGAGAAAAGATATTTTTAACTTCCGGGACGACGTTTCCGTCGCGGGTTGCCACCTTCAACAGAACCTTGGAAATTTCAGGTATTTTGAAGGGAAATTTGAATTTTATCGTAAATTTTACATTTTTTTTTATTTTTTTCAATTTCTGTCTTTTAAACACATAAGAGATCAATTTAAAGAGCGATTTTGGTTTGCCATCCCCCTCCCCCCCTTAAATGACGTACAGGGGGTGCCTCAAGTCAGCGGCGTAGCTAGCCTTTGAGGGCGGAGGGGGCGAAGCCAAACTGGGGCGCCGTTTTTCGTTCGACCTTTTTTTTTTAGTATTCGAATCTCTTTCGAGCTTTTTGTAATTTTTCTCCGATTTTGTGATATAAAATGAAGAAAAACTTGATTCGCCTTGGGTGGAGGGGGCGAGCGCCCCCCTTCGCCCCCACCTGGATACGCTACTGTGTGTGAATATGTGTGTGTTATTGTGAGTGTGAACGAGAAAAAAGTGTGAATTTTTGTTTTCTAAAAAAAAAAAAATTCAATATCAAGGACTATACTATTTAAAAAATAAGAAAAAGATAATTACTTTTTCATAAAGATGCACCATAATAAGTTGGCGAAATTCATTTGAAGACATCCATTCAGGTGTTGGTTTCTGCTATCGCTCGCTTACTATCTAAACAAAAAAATCTCAAAATGTTAAATAAAAAACTCATATTCAAAATTAATTCTCTTTTGATGAATTAATTATGAATACAAGTTGACATCCTCGGCTGAAAAATAAAATGGGAAACATTTATTCTTTTTTTAATAGTTTATACATAAAAAATATTATTTTAAATACACAACACAAATTAAGCTTCTTTTGAAGAGGCTGAGGCGTGGAGGCGTCTTCTTCATCGAGTATTGCCTTTGTTGATATGTATTCTTGGTCTTCATAGTCTTCGAAGAATGAATGTTCGTACTTCACTCACAATTCTTCCTTTTTATTCTTCGCATAAAATGCATAAAATCAGAAAAGAAAGATCATAAAGATCTTAAAAAAAAGCTTTAGAAGTGCAAAAATTGCATATTCATTAAGTGTGACCACTCTCCCAAATTCAAATATCATTGTTGTTTAAGTGAAGCTAAGCTAAAGGGACCTATATTTAAATATTATTGCGCCCGGGGAGAGTGATCCCCCTCACCTCTATCATGCCCTAATATAATAAAAATCGAAAGACATGCATTTAATTTTAGCCGAAGAGAACTTTCATAGGCCCAAGGCCTAATTAATTTTGTCCGAATAGAAGAAACTTGTTGTATTTTCATTGGACTTATCATCTTAACACAAGGATCCGAACTGAACTGAGTACTGATGATGAAATCCTGCCTAAATCTATTAATCATTTATCGAAAGGTTGTTATTACTCTCCACAAGAGAATCTTTATATTCACTTGCTGTTCGAAATCAATGTGATCAGAATCAAGAATCCAATGAAACATGACAAGTTTCCGTTTTTGAGTTGTATCAAAAATAAAAAAAAATAAAAAACAAGAACTCGTCTCTTCCTTCCGAACTCTAGACTGCCTAACGCCTAACGGGGGTAAAGAGTGATTTTTGATTGCATGCTGATTTTCTAGCGAACGGAATTCCGAGAGAGCTCAAGTTTACAAAAAATATTTACAAAAAAATAATGTCCCTTAATTCTAACAACAATTGAAATAATAAAGCAGAATAAAAAAAATACTGTAGACTCATTGACATTTTAAAGTTTCAATAAATAGAGAAAAAATAAAGAAAATTTTAAAAAATTTCAAAATATATCAAATAAATTTTGCTCCTAATAAAATGAAAAAGTGTTGGCTTATTAAAATTTTATAATTTTTGTGAGTTTTCTTTTATCTAATAAAGTTCCAAATAATTCAGAAGGACTTGTCGGGACTTCTTTTAATGATTCACACTCATGTCACATTCAACCATTAAAGGAATTTACAAATTAATTTAGAGCATTTGGAGTTTGATCCAAGGACTCTATATAAAGAATTGCAAGTTAACTTGTATATGGCATCTGAATGTGAACTGCTGATGAAGAAATGCCTAAAATACTTCAAAAAAATTATGAAACAATTATTAAATAAATTTTATACAAAGAAAAATTATAAAATTTTAATTAGCAGTCACTTAAGTCAAGGACTGCTGTATTATAATTCAAATAAACCATTTAAAAGGAAAAAATATGATAACTATGAATTTAATTTTTATTTTGCTTTTTACAATTTTTACTTATATAAAACTATTGCTTGTGGAAGAAGAGTAAAGAGACAATGGAGGTATTATATATAAATCAAATTCTTAATTAATTATAAAATTGAACATTTTACATTTACAAGATAGCTACTTTCGAAGAAATTTTTCAAACAAAATAAAAAATATTAATTTTATTAAATTTAAATAAAATTAAATTAAATTATTTTTTGTACTGAAACTCTAAATTGGTAATCTTTTAAGCATTTTAAACTCCCATTTTTTTTAGACCTCTTGGCTTTACTCGTTTTTCGCAAGTATAATAAAAATAATAAAAATAAGCAGATCTGAGGGGATTTAGGAGTTGAAAAAAAAAACCTTCGAAATTAAAAATTGACAAAAACAAATTTTAACAAGTCTAAAAACAAATTTTGAAAATTAAACATTTTAATTTATAGAAACCGTCCCCTTAATCGTCGATGACAGGATCTGCTTATTTAAAATAAAGAGGAGACTCAGATTGGTAAAAATATTTGCAGCCAATTAATACATTTTGTAGCAAAATTGTTTAGTTTTGGTTTTTGTGTTTATATTGATATTATAAGCTTTATTATAGATGTGTAATATAATAATGGCTGCATCAATTTATTAATTTATTTAATTTTTTTGATGAAATTTCTTTAATTTGAATATTTGATTCAAAATATAATTTTTAGTTTGTAAATAAAGAATAAAAAATCTAAATGGTCCTTATGTCCATTCCTACACCTATAGAGAGGGCATGTAAATACCTTGTTTCATTTCCATCCTCCATTTCCATCGAATCGCTCGAAGAATACACTGAAAGAGAAGCCCTGAAGCTAAAAACCCACCCTTTCTTCAATACCTATTAGCTAAATGTTTGCCAGAATGGCAGAACACACCTTATAACATGACGACTTGTTGATCTCGCAGAAAGGCCGCAAGGAAACCTAACCTAAAGAGGAAGAGAGTTTGGGGCCTAAAATACCTATGTGTGTGTGAGTGTTTGAGAGGAAGGGTAGGGAGGTAGAGGATTCAGAGAGTTATTTTCATCTTTAAACTTCATTTGAACTGAAAATTGAATTTTATAATCAATTTTTATAAAATTTTCAAATATCTATAATTTTGTTTTTTTATATATAAATTGATTTTTTTTTATTTTTATTTATTACAATTTTTATTTTATTTATATATAAAAAAATATCGCACGGTATAAGAATGATTCGGAAAAAAATAGAAATCCACATTCTTTATTTAGAGAAATTAATAGTTTTAGGTAAATGATGAAATTCTATTTAAAAATAAATGAACTTTAATAAAAGAATATAGTAAAAAAATGAAAATAACCAAGTTGCAAATCAGGGTTCTCAACCACCGCGCATTGCAATTGAACCACGAGATGTTCTTTTTTATATAAAAATTAAATTTATTTTTATTATTTATTTATTTCATTTTTTTTTTTTTGTAATTTAAATATAAATTACAACATCACGATGGACAAGTGCAAATATGAAAAAATTAAAGATATTCCCGTTCAGAAGAAAAATGAAAATTTCTTAATTATTTTTATTATTAAAGTAATAGAATCATAATTTGTCTTTGAAAATGTTAATCGTTTTTCGTTTATCCGTTTTATGAACACAAAAATGAATAAATAACGGTTTATAATTGAAAATAAGTTGGGAACCACATGACTTACATAATATATGTGTGTGAGTGTGTGTGTATATGAGCGAATTCTCAACTATTGATCAAAATCTAAAAAAAATTTTATTTTTAAATATTAAACTTTTTAAGTTTATCTTTGATTGTAAATTATTATTGTTGTAAAAAGAATTTAAGTTTTTTTTTTGTCATCTTACATTACAGATACACTTGAGTTGAAGAACTAAAATTGTCATCAGTCAACTTAAGTTTGGTGATTTTTTTGGAAAAATTTAGTAAGAGAACATAGTTTCAAGTTAATCTAATTTAAAGAACATAATATTGTAATGATATATTGTTCCTTTATTAGAAATTTGAAAAAAATATCACCAACTAAATGGTTTATAATATTTTTTCAAATTTTTAAGATTGGCCTAAATATCATATCGATATTAATTTTGACATCAAACTAGCGCTGTTATTAACAATTTCTAAAAGAATATCACTTGACTCTTTTTGACTGTAAAAATTTAAGAGCTCAACTCTAGTAAAACTGTAAAAAATCTGAGTCTCCTTTAATATAATCGCTGGGCTTACTTCAAGTTCCTTGAGAAGAGAAGCTCAGTAGAAAGACTAGAAGAGAAGATCAGTTGCTACTCGAGAAGAATTGTTGCAGCAGAAGCGGCGAGGCTCACTTGTTACTCCAGAAGAGAGGGCAGAAGTCAAATCAATCTCATGAAAGTAGACCGGGAACTGAAAGAAAAGAAAAACGACAGTAATTAATAAAATGTAATACATTTTTGGATAGTTTCGCTAAAAAACTATTTCAGCTTATATAAAAAAAAAAAAAAACAAAAAAAAAAAACAATGCTTTCTATAATAAAAAGAAGAATAGAAAGTCAAATTTGTTTTATTGAAAATTAATTTAAGAAAAGAAATTACCAGCTGACTCGAAGAGTAATGTCCTTCATCATTCGTGTATAAAGTAATAATAACCCCTCCAACTTTTTATATAAGTCTCGTTCTGTATGATGATGCCTGTTTAGGTAAAATACAGCATCTGGAGATTCAGTCCGAGAAATATTGTCTCATAAGTTCAAGGACTATCTGAAAAAAAAAAAATTCCTTTTATTGAAAACATTCTAGAATCAGAAGCAAATCAGTATGCCCCCCCCCCCCCAGTGGACCAAAAAATACTATAATTCTCTTTATTAATTTTATTTTTAGATAAAAAATTACAAATTCCTCAAGATTTAAAAAAACTCCTCTCCTGAGGGCTTGTACCTGATAATATAACACCCAATGAATTCATTTATCATAATATTCATTAATGATATGGAAATGTAATTTCTTGAAAAAACAAACAAACAAAAAATTAATAATCCTAATTTATATTTAGCGCAGCTGAATTGGCCTTCGAAGTTGAAATATTAAGAGAAATGAAATATATCTGAATAATTATTAGGTCAAATAAAAAATATTTTCGGTGTGAGATTCAAATTTTAAGTGGGCCGTCCACGTCTAGATACATAGCTAGTTTTTATAGAAAAAAGAAAATTTATAAGTACTAACAATAATCAAAAAAATGTTGAGGCTTAAAGAGTCTAGGTCCTCCAAATCTGTCTATGCAGCTAGTTTAAATAAAAATGTTAAAAGAAATAATTTTTTTTTTGTCTTGCATCTGAGAACATTTCGACCCCGTCCCTATAATTTTCATTTGATTGGAAGCCAATTTAATTGAAATAAATATTTCTCACTTAAAACGGGAGGCAAACAAGAGCACATGAAGCGAATGCTTTACCTCTGTAGGCCTTCTACGGATCAAGGGAAGAAATACATTTAAGATAAATATGATGATTATTATGAAAAATATCTGGCTGAGTAGCAGCAGTTATAATATAAATATTTTAAGGTTTTCTTATTTAAATTTTCACCTTTTCCAAAAAAATTTGTTATATGAATTAAAATTTTGATATTATTTACATTTAATTAAAGAGACGAAATAAAATAAGTTTTAATTTTTTTTTTTTTTTTGAAAATAAATGACATTAATAAACTCTAGCCTAAGATTTGAAACGTCTTGCTTTGACCTTCATAAGAAAACGACATAAAATTGCGATATAAAAGGATAACTGTATGTATCTCCTCTACTTGGCTTTTATAATTAAATTGAAACGTAATAAATAATTGAGTGATATTTACCTGTTGGTGATGAATTCGAGAGAATTTCATCGAAGAGAGGAGAGAGCGTTTGAGCTGCAGCGTCGCGACGCTTCGCCTGCCTGTAGACTGAGACTGAGTGACGGCTGCTGCCTGAGGCGGCGACGGTCGCCGCACTGGCTGGAGTGGGAGGGGGGAGAGGCGCCAACAATGATCTAAAAATAGAACACAAGCAATAAAATTAAATCGATTAATTTTAAAGATTATCTTTTAAAGAAAAATAAATTATTTCTATTTTATGTGAATTATCCCTTGCAAAAAGACAGAACAAATCTGGTGTGACTGGTCGCACAGTACAAAACTTTCTTTTCTCTAAATAATTAAAAGTTGTGTTATGTGCCCCAGATTTTTTGTGTCGAGATATTATTAGTTTCCGCCAATATATTAGAATCCAAAATGTAGAAAAACATTTTTTCGGTTTACCTTCAAGTGAAATTTTAAATATATATACCGAAACCTACAATTCTCGGACGATCGAATCCAGTCATTTTAACGAGAGAGTACCAGCGGCGTAACCAGCCTTTGAGGGCGGGGGGGGGGGGGGCGAAGCTCAACTAGGGCGCCGATTTTCCAGGGGGCTCCGCCCCCTGGACCCCCCTGCTCGCCTTCGGCGGGTAAATTTCTTGCCTCCTGTAATTTCCTCAGCGAATTTGTGAAACAAATGAATGTGTTTATATTTACATGTTTTTTACAAATAGAAGTATGGTGGCTGTGAATAAAGTTGATTGGAGAAAGGGCAGGTTCAGCCAAATAATAAGCCTTTATATGCTTCTCGACTCCGGAGACGTTTCGAGACAAATTTAATATCTCATCATCAGTCCGACTAAAAATGTACATACAAGAGTAATTAATTTTCGATATATAATAGAAGTTATAAAAAGACACATTGTGGCGAAAAAATATTACATCGAAATGTTGCATAAAGGTGGTCATTAATTATACAGTACATGTACATGTGAATTTATTATAATGAAAACGTCTCGAAGTGCACATGACATAAAAATTTTCTCAATATACTCAAACCAGAAATGTCTTTCATTTATATATAATTCTTATTCAAATAAAATTTTTTTATATCGGGACCATCGAAAGGTTAATCCCTAGGTCAAGGCGTTTTAAAAACAAAGTGGAATTAGATATAATTTTCTTATTACAAATAAATTATAAAATATTTAAAGTTTTAACATTTCGGTAATTAATTTTTTGATTTTTTGAACAAAGGGCTCTAGCTCACAACTCACTGCGCATTGTTGGTAAAAAATTTAATTCATTTTAAGATATTATTTTTCATTTTTTATTTTTATTTTTATTTTTATCGCACGCTTGCCCCTGAGGAGAGAATGGCATCGTAAACACAACCCAGGCTATCACAGTCAGTGTGGAAATTGATGGCTTTTTGCCCAAACATTTTTATATAGCATTTTTCGAGCGTTAGGCGTTTGTCGGTGTTATTCTCTTTGGCGATCATCAGTGGATTATCAAAATCAAATGAATGATCACACTCCAAACTGTGAAACGCCAACGCTGTTGATCGTTTTTTAGTTTTTATGGTGTATTTGTGTTCTCCCCGACACATTTACATGTTTTTTAATGACACCTGTATGATCTTGTTTTGATTTTTCTTTGCTTTTACGAAAAATGTCGTTTTCTTCTGTGATTATTTCAAAAACTATTCAGTTTTCGGAAAAATATCAAAGAATAAAAACTTTTTAAAATTGAGTATTTTATCATAATATAACAAAGAAATTGAAAATTTCGAAATTTCTGAAAAAACTTATTAGGTAAAGTACTACTTCCAAGTGACGTATTTACTCCAAAAGTTGATAGAAATCTACAATTTTAGTGTAAGGAGCATATACCAAATTTCATCGATCTAGCTGCTTTGGTTTTTAAGCAATCGTGTTCACACACACACACCCAGACGTAATTCCAAAAGAATATACGATAAAGTCTCGGGGAAGTCATTCCCCATATTTTTTTTTAACACACACTTCTTTCCCATTCACACTCACACTCACACACACATGCACACAGTCTTTTCGGCAACTTAGGCCAAATAAGACTTTGACTTTGACATTTGGTATCTAAATGGCTTAAATAAAATCATCGGACTGCCTGGGATCCGAGCCCCCGATTAGAGCCCTGCACGGGTAGGCCCGTTACCCGCCCGGCCCGCGGACCGGGCCGGGCGGGCTTTGGAGGCCATGAAAAAAATTACGGGCAGGTACGGGCGGGTAGCAAGTCTAAATAAACGGGTTCGGGCGGACGGGCATGCAAATGAAATTTTATTTAAAAATTGCTAGACATTCGTTCATTCATTCACTAAATCTCGGGCGGAAATGGGCGGGTTTGAAAAAATTCCGGGCGGGCTCGGGCGGGCCTGAAGAATGGTAAAAGCCCTTTCATTTTGAGAAAATCGAAAAAAATGAAAAACTACATCAGTAAAGTACTAGTACTTTTTGGCCGATTTTGATTAAAAGCTTATTTTCACGGTCCCGGGGGGGTGTTTACCTTAAATATAACATTTCAGTCTCATAGCTCAATTCCTTCATGCTTAAAAAAGTTTTGAATTTCAAAAAATTAAATATTAAGGCTTATACGAATCCTGAGTAAATCTCCACAGCCTTAAAACATCAAATTAAGGCTTATATATTGCAAAATAAAAAAAATTTTAATTATAAAGCCTCTATATACGTTATTTATTATTTTTGGAATTAAATTCATTGAAAATAGTAGAATTCAAGTTGTAATATAATTTTAAAAGAAAACAATCAATTTTTTAAGACAATCGTAGAAAAGAATATGATAAAATCACATACGCTGGGCTATATTTTAGAGGCCGTAGGGCGCCTATGCCGGTTTCGGGGGGCGCCAAGGGCTCGATGCGCCTGGGGCGGGGGGGGGGGGCTCGCCCCCCTCGCCCCCCCCCCTGGTTACGCCACTGCCTCAAGTGCCTGATCAGCTCGAGAGTGGAGCCTTGAGCTTAATCAACCAAATCAATATTTTTAAAATAAATAAATCATCTTTTTTTAATGCAACTGAAAGGAAAAAAGCTAACACTTTCGACGGCTAAGCATTTTGGTTGCCTACGGTCAAAGCTCCACTTCCCGAGCGTATCAGACACTTGTGGCGCCCACTGTACTACAGTACGTCACTGACATCCAAAAACATAGATATTTAAGGACCTTTTTCTAAAATTTAATCTCAAAAGAAAGAAAGGGTTGATGAACTCTCCTCTATTATGATTTAATCAATTCAAAATTAACCACGAAATTAATTTTTTTTTTTATTATACGTATATAATATAAACAAATGATTGCAATTTCAAATGATCAACACGTATTAAAATACAGTAGATAAAATAATAAAAATTTAATAATATTTTATCAAGAATTATCAAGGTCATCTATCTTTAAGTTACCTTTAAAAGTATAATTTTTTTGCACCGATATCTATTTGGTTATCATTTGTCCTTAATGTTTTAGTGTTAATAATAATAAAATTTAAATGATAACATGCAGAGGGGTATATGAAGGAGGAATTTTCTTTTTTATGACGTCAGATTCGATTATTCATTTTGCACTATTATGGCCGATATCTATCACGAAAGCTCTCTAAAAACAGATGTTAAAATTTAAAATAAACAAATGGGTGTTACAAAGTAATGTCAGCGTTAAAAAAATGCTATTCTCTAAACAAAGTTTTAACAGCGACGTTAACATTTTGCTTTTATTTTAAATCATAACTTTACTTTTTAGGTTAAAGGCTCCATTTTTATTTTAAACACGACGTTAAAATAGTAAAGGCACCTCATAGACATGGCATTCATTTTTAACACTATTTACTAAATGTTAACGCTTTGGCTTTAAATTCGCAGGGACTTTGCAGCCAGGAGATCTTTTATTTAATTTTTTATTTGCCGACGTTTCGGCCGCCAATCACGACCTTCATCAGGGCAAATATTGGCGACCGAAACGTCGGCAAATAAAAAATGAAATAAAAAGATTTTTTTAATTTAATCTTCTGGCTGCAAAGTCCCTGCGAATCCTGAGTAAATTTCTACAGTCATAAAACATCAAAGTTTTTATTTACAGAATAGCTAGCTATTTGAGACAAGTAAGTGATTTTGAATAGTATTTTTTTAACGCTGATTGTTTTTACATTAGTTTTTAACACCTATTTGTTTATTTTAAATTTTAAAGTCTGTTTTTTACTGGTTGGATTATTATTATAAATATGAGGCAACCAAGGTAAAAAATATCCAAACTCCAAACGGTAAAGCAAATAAAGCCTGATAAAGACATTGATGTCAATGAACCTGACATTCTGACACCTATTTTGTCCTGATGGCATTCGAATAATCTTTTATTTCCCACCTTGGCTGCTAATACACCACACATCCTCATATTTTGCCTTCTGTAGTTAATATTCCAAATTAAAAATAGCAAAAAAGTCCCTAAATCTACACAAAAAAAAAAAGATCATTTGTATTATATACTATAATTATTTGGCCCACTAAAAAAAATCATAAATTTATTTGGACGATGTTATGCATGAAGGAACCAAGCGCCATTAATCTAAATCCGAGATAAGGGGGATTTCATTTGCACAATTGTAAACAAAACCAATGGCTAGAACTTGTTTTATACAAAGAAAGTGCACAGAATAATAATGTTGTGATTTAAATAAAGAGGTAGATCTTCTTCATGGGCGTAACTAGAGATTTGGCTGGGGGGGGGCATGGGACAAGCTATCTTCCGGTGGGCCTGGAAAGCCCCATATTTTCTCAATTTTTCTTGGGGCAAGGAGCTTTCTGGGAGGGGGGCACGAGCCTTTGGGGGGGCGCAGGGCCCCCCGGCACCTCTTTACTTACGCCCATGATCTTCTTTTTCAAGACAAGATGGCGGTCTTATCTCAATTTCGATCATACCAGTTGGTTCCTTTATGCATAACATCGTCCATTTATAATTTAGTAAGTTTTCTCCCTGGCAAGATACAAGAGCAACAGTCCCCACAATCGTTTCAGTTAAGGTATGACAAGCGCAACGAAACCTCGGTTGGGTGATCCCGAGGAATCAGTTCGTTGAACGTCCCCTGGTAGCCTACTATGAATTTCAAAAGATATACAAATCTATAAAAGCACTAAATGGCCCCAGGAACCGAAAGGGCAAATATCTCTAATTGGACCCTGTTACGCATTAGTGTGTCAAGCGCCAGCTACCTAGTTTTGAGAAAATCAAAAATAAAGTTTTTTTGTTTTCATTGGATTTTATATAATTTTTCTTGTCAATTGTGCAAGTAACATTAAATATAAATTTTTTTAGGACATATTTCATAAAAAAATATTATTAATCAAAAGCGTGCTTAACTAAATTTTTAATTTTTTTTGGCGCTTGACATTCTAATGCATAACAGGGTCCATATGTCTGTCAGGCTCTGTTTGACCAACTTTCCGTTAGAAATGAAATTTTGCACATTTATAGGGGACGAGATATCAGATCTCAAATCCCCAAATGGGGAGGCTCAAAATATTCCTGACCCATAAGAAAGCATTGCGTTTTATCTCGACTTATGGAAAATTAAAGCCCTCTCTATATTGGTTGGCATTTATGAGGATAAATGGATTTTTGTTTTAATATTTTTGATGATTGGTTTAATGGAAAATTCTCTTTTAAAATAAACTCCGTTTATTATTATAGATCTCACTACCTTATAGGTCAATTCGTCAATTTAAACCAATGCGATTCCCAAATGGAAATGAATGACGGGAAAATTGCACGTGGGAATTGAAATTGAATAATAGTTTAGTCAAAGTCAATAGACTTTTAATATTATTAAAGTTGCACTGTCTCCTACAGTGTATGAAATCATTTCAAAAGAAAGTAAAAAAAAAAAAAGATTTGTATATATTTATGATAAATTTAATCTTTTCTCGATATCAATCAATATCTGTTTAGCCTACTTTTATTTGTGAAAATATTAATATTAGTAGATAAAATCAAGACCTTGAGTGTTTTTTATGTAATCTGTAATAAAGGGAACAAATTGCAAAAGCAATTCGGTAACCGAAAGTTGTGTTCTGTGCTTGCCACAACAGATTTTTTGTGTGTCGACATATATTTACTTTCCGCCGATATACATATTAGAATGTTTTTTTTTTTGTTTTTTTTTTTTTTTTTTTAACACACTTTTTTCTCATTCGCACTCACATTCACATATACATTCACACAGTCTTTTCGGCAACTCAGGCCATTTGGTACCCAAATGGCTTAAATAAAATCATCGGACTGCCTGGGGTCCGAACTCCGAATATTAGGGTGCGTACACACCTGCGCTCTGCTCCGCTCGCGAGCACCATGTTCGTTAGATGTGTACGGGTTTTGAGATGCTCGCGAGCTGCTCGAGAGTCGCTCGCGAGCTGCTCGCCGCGATCCATCTCTTGTCGGCTTTTTCGACAAACCCTTTGATGGTTCGCGGCTCAGATTTGGACGGCGCGCTGAGGTGCCGCGAGCAGCTCGCGAGCAAAATATAAAATAGACCTACTTTTAGCCTTTATAAGTCTTCTCTAAATCATTATTTAAATATTTTTTTTAATATTATCATCTTCTATGTCCCTCAGAGACCAGGGAGGTTAATTATATGTATATTATTTCCTTAAAATATAGGCCTATGATGATTTTATATAGTATTTTTTAAGTAAATTTTAATATCAGTTTTCAATTCAATAAATGAAGAATTAATCAAATATTTTCAAAGGATCTGGTTTAATAAAAAAAAAATTATATAAAATATAAATTGATATTAAAATTTATTATTTTTATATTAAATAGACTTGACAAATAATCTCTGACATTCGAGTAAAATTCTTATATTGACCGCTTATTTGTTGCGACCTCAAGTCCATCACAATTTCACTACCATTCTGTTTTTTAAATAGATTAGTACACCACCAACGTCGTTGTCTCCTTTTCTTTTTTGACAAACTTGCCATTAGCAAAAAAGCACCACTCATAACCGAAACGGCAAGAGCGTTTTCTCTATCTCGCCTCAGAGACATTATTATCTACACCAAATAATAATTAGTTTAAATGTTTTTTATTAGTAATTAGGCGCGCTCAGCAACACAATCTATTTGCGATTAATAATTATAAATAATTAATAATAAAAATTCCAAATTAATTAAAATGTTCGTGGCTTTTCTTTGGATCGCGGCAGGTTCGTCAAAATGAATAATTTCAATGAAAATGGAACGAGCAACGAACACGAGCCGCGAACTGCTCGCGAGCGGAGCAGAGCGCAGGTGTGTACGCACCCTTAGATGCCGAAAAAAGATCTTGGACAAATAAAAAAAAAAATTATAGATTATTTATATTTTTTCTCCTTTTTTACTTTCTCTTACCTATGTATATATGTAATATATACTAGACGCAAGCCCCGCCTTCGGCGGGGCTTTACGCCTAGGCGGGGGCTGCGCCCCTGGACCCCCTTTGCTCGCCTTCATTGAAAATTGTGAATTTCTATAGAACATATACTTATATACATACCGGTAGCCTACATACAAAAATTTTCCCTTTTCATTTTTATATATAGATATTATTTTAAAGGTTAATTATTCACGAATTTAAGATTTTTTGTGTATCATATCCTTTCCGGGACTCTCCCGGTACACAGACAAAAAATTTACGCCGATATTTTAGAATTCAAAATGTAAATAAATAAAAAATCGTAAACATGGGTAAATATTTATATTTTCTTACCATGGCAACCCTTTCTTCTAATTTTTATTTTTTTCTTATTTTAACGGTTAATTACTCATTAACTTATTGTTATTTGTGAAACAAAACTTGTCCGGGACTCTCACAAACATACACAGAAAATTTCATCAAAATCGGTTCAGTCGTTTAGGAGGAGTTCAGTCACATACACACGTACAGAAGAATTATATATATAAAGATATAATATATAGAGAGAAAGTATTGGATTCATGTCAAAAATTCGATGTCGAGATTTTGATGGATCTTCACGTTTTGAGGTCCCCGGAATCCAAAAAAGTGGTTTTCGCGACATGGTCTGTCTGTGGGTGGGTGGGTGGGTGTGTGTGTGGGTGGGTGTGTGTTCAATTTTAAGCATGAAGGAATTGAGCTATGAGGCTGAAATTTTATATATAAGTTAAACACCCCCCGGGACCGGAAAAATAAGCTTTTAATCAAAATCGGCCAAAGACTACTAGTACTTTACTGATGTACTTTTTCAGTTTTTTTCGATTTTCTTAAAATTCGCTCTAACGATTTTGATTAAAATTCAAAAATCAATTATTTTTTAGATGCTCTTTCAAATGTATATTCTCGTTTTGCCCTCAAAATTGTTTGAAGCACACTTTACTCTTGTGCTTCATAGGAAAGATAGTAGAAATGGTTGCCATGGTAACAAAATATAAATATTTTCCTATACTTATAAATTTTACATCTGAATTCAAATATTCCCTACTGCCGGGAACTAAATACATGTCGACACAAAAAATCTGGTGTGACAAGCACAGTACACAACTTTCGATTACCGAAGGTAAGAGAAAGTTGTGTGATGTGCGCCAGTCACACCAGATTTTTCTAATACTCTTAGCGGGTGGCAAAATGGCTGGTGGCCTAATGCCAACAGTTCTTTTAAATAAATAAATAAAATAATTCTAATACTTAAATAATCTATATAAGCTTATAATAATAGCGGAGTGTAGGTCTATCCGTCCGTCTGTCTCGCTCTGTTTGGCCAACTTTTTGTTGGAATTTTGAAACGAAATTTTGCAGTCTTATAGAGGACGTTATGGAGAGTCCAGGAAAAATACTCGGGTCCCGAAATTCCTACAATTTTTTGAGTTATTAATTCATAAAGTTACGATTTCTCCCAAAGGAAATGTATAGAGAAATGTATGTATTTTTTGTATTCTATGAATGTAAACAAATCCTCAAGCAGGCACTGGATCAGAATAGTAGTAATAATAATTTTTTTCGGTTCGGATCCCAGGCAGTCCTATGATTTTATTTAAGCCATTTGGAGTGGCAGGCAGGGGCGCGGTTATTAAAAAATAATTCTATAAAATTTTGCTTTGAGTATTTTTTTATTTTTTTTTTTTCCTTGATTTACATTTGAAAAAAAACCGGTTTAAAACCGGTTTACCGGTTTTCCGCTTTGTGAAAAACCGAAAAACCGGTTTTCAAAATTTTCCGGTTTTTTCCAAACCCTAGTCTGTATGTGTGTGTGTGTATCTGTGAACAAAATATCTCAAGAACGAAAAGAACTAGGAGGTTGAAATTTTATATTTAAGTTAGGCACCCCCATGGGACGTGACACGAAGCTTTTGAACAAAATCGACCAAAGAGTACTAGTACTTTACATATGCACTTTTTCAGTTTTTTTCGATTTTCTCTAAATTTGCTCCAACGATTTTTTTTTTAAATTCAAAAATCAATTTATTTTTTAGATTCTCTTTAAAATGTACTTTATATTCTCATTTTGGGATTGAAATCTTCTGAAGACCACTTTACTCTTGTTCTCCATAGAAAAGATAGGAAAAATGGTTGCCATGGTAACAAAATATAAATATTTTGCCATACTTATAAATTTTACATCTTGAAAATCGAATGTACCGTACTGTCGGAAACTAAATACATGTCGACACAAAAAAATCTGGTGTGACAAGCATAGAACACAACTTTCGATTACCGAAGGTAAGAGAAAGTTGTGTGCTGTGCGCCAGTCACACCAGATTTTTTTTTTTTATAAAATGACTTGGATAACTATTACTTTCTCTTACCTCTATATATGTAAATATATAGAGAGAGAAAGTATTGGATCATGTCAAAAATTCGAAGTCGAGATTTTGATGGAAATACACGTTTTGAGGTCTTCTTAGTCAAAAAAGTGGTTTTCGCAACATGGTCTCCCAACCATCCCCTCTGGGACTTAACACCAAGCTTTTGAACAAAATCGGTCAAAAAGTACTGAGTACTTTACTGATGTACTTTTTATTTTTTTTTTTATTTCCTCAAAATTCGCTCTAACGATTTTGATTATTGATAAAATTCAAAAATCATTTATTTTTACTTTCTCTTACCTATGTATATATGTAATATATATATAGAGAGAAAGTATTGGATTCATGTCAAAATTCGATGTCGAGATTTTGATGGATCTTCACGTTTTGAGGTCCCCTGAATCCAAAAAAGTGGTTTTCGCGACATGGTCTGTCTGTGGGTGGGTGGGTGGGTGGGTGGGTGGGTGTGTGTTCAATTTTAAGGATGAAGGAATTGAGCTACGAGGTTGAAATTTTATATTTAAGTTAAACACCCCCTGGGACCGGAAAATAAGCTTTTAATCAAAATCGGCCAAAGAGTACTAGTACTTTACTGATGTACTTTTTCAGTTTTTTTCGATTTTCTCAAAATTTGCTCCAACGATTTTTTTTTAAAATTCAAAAATCAATTATTTTTTAGATGTTCTTTAAAATGTATATTCTCATTTTGCGATTGAAATCTTCTGAAGACCACTTTACTCTTGTATTTCATAGGGAAGATAGGAGAAATGGTTGCCATGGTAACAAAATATAAATATTTTCCCATACTTATAAATTTTACATCTTGAATTCAATTGTACCCTACTGTCGGGAACTAAATATATGTCGACTACAAAAATCTGGTGTGACAGCACAGTACACAACTTTCGATTACCGAAGGTAAGAGAAAGTTGTGTGCTGTGCGCCAGTCACACCAGATTTTTTAGATGTATATTCTCATTTTGCTCTCAAAATTGTTTGAAGCACACTTCACTCTTGTACTCCATAGGAAAGATAGAAGAAATGGTTGCCATGGCAACAAAATATAAGTATTTTCCCATGATTATAAATTTTACATCTTGAATTATAATATATCGGCGGAACTAAACATATGTCAACACAAAAAATCTTTTATATATTTTTTATGCCCCCAGAGTCTCTGCGTCCCTTGACCTGCTGCCCCTCCCCCGGCATTGCGAGGTCTGCGGGGGTATTATTTACGCCCCTGTTTGGGGGCATTTACAAACTATATTTTGTTGACATTTTTTTTTCCTATACCATAAAAATATCTTAGCTAGCAACTTAACAAATTTTTAAAGAATTTGTTGTTGTTTGAGTTAATTGGATACAAAGTTCCTTTATTTCTTGCTTTGTAAAGTGAAAATAAGAGAATATGCAATTTGAAGCAAAGAAGTGGAAGTTTATTTATGAGATGTCTGTTTATGATTTTTAATTCAAAGAAAATAACAGTTTTAAGTTTCCTTTATCTGATTTAAAATTATTTAAGTAAACTTCACCAGGATATGAAATTATTATAGGCTATTTAATTTTTATCAGTAGCGTCGATAAAAACCATTATTTTCAAATAACTTAGCTTGTTTAAGCTCTAAAATTATGTATTATATAGATTATTTATTTATCTAAAAGGACGTTGACATAAGACCACCAGTCATTTTTGCCACCGATATAATATTTCAGGGGCGTATATAAGGGGGGGGCGAGGGCCCCCCCCCCGAAGTTTCCCAAACACATATACATATATAGGGATATACAGACATCAGCGCAACAAATTTTTCCGCAGGGTGGAAAACTTTGATTCCCCAAAAGAAAAAATGTTCCGCAAAAAATTTCGTGTGAAAAAAAATTTAGTTTCTTAAAAAAAAAATTTTCTGCAGAAAAATTTTTGAGTTCGGGCCCCCTTCCCCCCGAAAAAAATTTCTATATACGCCCCTGTAATATTTCATAGATAACCTATTGAAAAAATCTGTGTGACTTGTCGCACAGCACACAACTTTCTCTTACCTTCGGTAATCGAAAGTTGTGTACTGAGCTTGTCACACCAGATTTTTTGTGTCGACATGTATTTAGTTTCCGACAGTACGGTACATTCGATTTTCAAGATGTAAAATTTATAAGTATGGGAAAATATTTATATTTTGTTACCATGGCAACCATTTCTCCTATCTTTTCTATGGAGTACAAGAGTAAAGTGGTCTTCAGAAGATTTCAATCCCAAAATGAGAATATAAAGTACATTTTAAAGAGAATCTAAAAAATAATTGATTTTTGAATTAAAAAAAAAAATCGTTGGAGCAAATTTAGAGAAAATCGAAAAAAACTGAAAAAGTGCATCAGTAAAGTACTAGTACTCTTTGGCTGATTTTGTTCAAAAGCTTCGTGTCACGTCCCATGGGGGTGCCTAACTTAAATATAAAATTTCAACATCCTCTTTCCTTTCTTGAGATATTTTGTTCACAGACACACAGACAGACCATGTCGTGAAAACCACTTTTTTGGATTCAGGGGACCTCAAAACGTGAAGATCCATCAAAATCTCGACATCGAATTTTTGACATGAAACCAATACTTTCTCTCTCTATATATATTAACATATATATAGAGGTAAGAGAAAGTAAAAAGCTAAAGCTAATAAAAGGATAAAAATTATAAGAATTTTCTGTCAGTATTTTTATTTTTATATTTATTAACAGAATATATATTTTATATTATTATAAACATATAACAGTAGCGTAACGTTTTTTAGCTGGGCCTCCTCGCAAATTTTATTTCGGGCCCCATTATTAGACCATACAAAAAATATTTTTTAAATACGGTATATCCCTGAACTCTGAGGGCCCCGGGACCTCTCAAAGAGAAATTTTCATTATTTTTTTTTTATCTAAATTTTTCCGTTTTTATCGGAGTTACAGTTTTTTAGCCCGGCCCGGCCAGAGGGCCCCCAAGGTCCGCCCCCCCGGATCGCGGGGTCTGCGAGGGCGTACGTTCCGCCACTGATATATAACTAACTCTTTTGCCACTTCGTACTCCCCCCTCCTTTCTGCTTCTACTTTAAATATTTAGAATCATTTTAAATTATTTATTTCCTCTGCATTTAGAAAGTTGAGTTTTGTCTTTGTATTATCGCTATATACGTTTTAGACAAGAATTTATATCAAATTATTCGGTAATATTTAAATATTCTAATTGCATAAATGTCAGCCAAGTTCTTAAGATGAGGGACCCATGAAATGAGATTAAATTAAAGAGAGTTAAACTTTCGACCGTTGGTTCTCGTTGAAACATTTTGTAAATTAAAATTAAATATACAAATTAAACACTAGGTTATTTGTTTCAAAGGTTTTATTAATTAAAAATTAACACTTGATACGTATTTCGACAATTTCTTGTCATCATCAGAAGTGATGTATTAGAATGTAATCACTTCTGATGATGACAAGAAATTGTCGAAATACGTATCAAGTGTTAATTTTTAATTAATAAAACCTTTGAAACAAATAACCTAGTGTTTAATTTGTATATTTAATTTTAATTAAAGAGAGGTTCTCTTTATTCAAAAATATTATCAGTTACCAGTACCGGATTATACTTGTAAAAATATAAAAATTTATTTATTTTTTTTTAAAGATAAAAGGGCGTGAAAATATAAAATAAAAGAATGTAGAGTTAGGTTAAAAATTATGTTTATTTTTTGAAGCCCCTAAAATAATCTAAAAGACCACTTTTACGTAATAAAAGACTAATCGTATAAAAATAATCAACTTCTTTCATCCATTTTTTAAGTAAAGTCCTATGATAACAGCGGCGTAACCAGCCTTTGAGGGCGGGGGGGGCGAAGCTCAACTAGGGCGCCGATTTTCCAGGGGGCTGCTCCGCCCCCTGGACCCCCTTGCTCGCCTTCGGCGAGCAATTGCCCGCCTTCGGCGGGCAAATTTCTTGCATCCTGTAATTTCCTCAGCGAATTTGGGAAACAAATGAATTTGTTTATATTTACATGTTTTTTAATGACACCTGTATGATTTTGTTTTGATTTTTCTTTGCTTTTACGAAAAATGTCGTTTTCTTCTGTGATTATTTCAAAAACTATTCAGTTTTCGGGAAAATATCAAAGAATAAAAACTTTTTAAAATAGAGTATTTTATTTCGACGGGCATGCAAATGAAATTTTATTTAAAAATTGCTAGACATTCGTTCATTCATTCACTAAATCTCGGGCGGGAATGGGCGGATTTGAAAAAATTCCGGGCGGGCTCGGGCGGGCCTGAAGAATGGTAAAAGCCCTTTCATTTTGAGAAAATCGAAAAAAACTGAAAAACTACATCAGTAAAATACTAGTACTTTTTGGCCGATTTTGATTAAAAGCTTATTTTCACGGTCTCGGGGGTGTTTAACTTAAGTATAACATTTCAGTCTCATAGCTCAATTCCTTCATGCTTAAAAAAATTTTGAATTCCAAAAAATTAAATATTAAGGCTTATACGAATCCTGAGTAAATCTCCACAGCCTTAAAACATCAAATTAAGGCTTATATATTGCAAAACAAAAAAAAAAATTTAATTATAAAGCCTCTATATACGTTATTTATTATTTTTGGAATTAAATTCATTTAAAATAGTAGAATTCAAGTTGTAATATAATTTTAAAAGAAAACAATCAATTTTTTAAGACCATCGATGAAAAGAATATGATAAAAACACATACGCTGGGCTATATTTTAGAGGCCGTAGGGCGCCTATGCCGGTTCCGGGGGGCGCCAAAGGCTCGATGCGCCTGGGGCGGGGGGGGGCTCGAGCCCCCCCTCGCCCCCCTGGTTACGCCACTGTATGATAATAAATACTTTTGGCGAGGTACTCAAATATTATATAATCATAAGCTGACAAGAATGAGAAAATAATTTAAATATTTTATTACAAAGGTAAAGTGGCGTCGCTCTAGTTATAATTCTTTAGTAATACCCAAAATTATTGCTTTTAGAGCAGTTACGTCTTTTTTCTTAAAATATTTTTTGAATTGGAATTTTCCATAGAGGGGTAGAAATCTAGCCTTAAAAACCCCTCAGTTATATTTTTTTTTTTACAAAAGTTAGAGCTTTTAACCCCAGGTAGAAATTCATTTTTTTTTAAACCCAATCCAATTTGATACCCTATTAGGCTACTGGAATGAAAAAAAAAATCTGGTGTGAGTGGAGGCAGAGACCACAACTTTCAATTTCTATTAGTTATTTTCTATGCTTGTCACTTCTTGTGTCAATATATATTTAGTTTCAGGCAGTAGGGTACTTTAAAATTCAAATCTTGTGTGACTGGTCGCACAGCACAAAACTTTCTCTTACCTTTTGTAAGAGAAAGTTGTGTTCTGTGCTTGTCACACCAGTTTGTTTGTGTCAACATATATTTAGTTTCCATCGATATACCAGTACATGTATATTAGAATTCAAGATGAAAAATTTATAAACGGAGGCAAATGTATCTCAATTTTGAATGTCGGATTCTTTGGCTCTGTGTTTTTCTTTTCAGCATCCAGGAGGTTGTCTAACACTTGTAAGCACTCAAGAAAAAGTCTTTTTTGGTCTTGCTAACCCCCAAGGTCCCTCATCTCATATATTTTGTGGATTAAAAAAAATGAGAATAAAATTCTTGAAAAGAATAAGCTTGTTTTTCTTATTACTATTGTAAAACAAAACAAAATAAATAATTTGCATATTCAGAGAGATAAAATATTTTTTTTAATTAAAAGTAGAATTAAGATTAGATATTTTTAAGGAATAAATTTTTTATTATCAGGGTGACTAAATACTTTATTTCTACTTATATTTTTAACGATAATTAATAAAAAATCACACAAATAACACGGGTCTGCAAAATCAAATTTTTTTCAGCTGAATGGAATATTTTTTATGAATTATATGTTTTTTAGTGTGCTGAATCCAAAATTAATCACCATTTTCCTCTATCACGTATAGTGTTTTTAAAAACTTGGGTATTTTCAGGGCAGGATATAGGGGGAAGTGGGGGCATGTGCCCTCTGCTCTCTCTATCAGAGGGCGGCAAAATAGGAAAAGTGGTTCACAAAATGAAATTAGCTGGTGCGGATTTAGGTATTTGCCGCCTCTAGGCAGTGGACTAAATTGCCGTCTCCTTCCCTTTAACTACCCCAACTCTGCGAAATATCCTAACACGCTGGTGGACTTCTGATTACCTATATCTTTTCAACATCAAATAGACTATTTTTCTAAAAAAAATTTATAGGTATGTAAATAAGAAGTTTTTTTTTCACAAATTTTGCCGCCCCAATTCGCCTCTTCGTAAATAAGGCCCTGGAAATTAGATATTAAGAAACGTTTGAAAAGTGAATATATCGCAATCATAGGTATTCAAGAAATTAACCAATTATTAGGTCCGTGATGTCAGATCCTAGGGCGGCCAAATCTTAGAGGCGCCAAAATTTAGAAGCGAGAAAATTTTAGACTTATATATTGACGGCATAGGGAAATGCAGGTGGTGGGGCATATTATAATATTAGTAAGGAAGGGGCGGCAAATTTTTCTATTTCATAAGGAAGTTAGGGATGAATTCTATACTTTTCAAAATTAAATTAATGGATTTTTAAAAAAATTTTGAAATAGACTCTTGGGAAAGTCTTTTATAAGAGTGCAAAATAATTTCATTAGGACATTTGCTTCATACCAGACAAGGGGGTTCAAATACCAATCTCAAAAATGCTAAAATTAAAATAAATGTTACATTCTTTAAAATATAATAAAAATTCTTTTATAATATAATTAAAATTTATCTGGGGTGGAGGATAATCTCTTGGATTGTCCAAAAATCCCCCCTCTCTTCCCTAAAAAAATTTTTGATGGCTCTGATATAATACAGTAAAGGTAATAGCACAGCGTTTCCCAAAGGTGGGTCGCGACCCGGCACGATTTCGCAGGGTCGAAAAAAAAAAATTATAAAGTTTTAAAGGAATATAATTGTAAATTTTTTTAATTATATTTTTATTTCTCTTACCTCTATATATAGTTAATATATAGAGAGAGAAAGTATTGGATTCATGTCAAAAATTCGATGTCGAGATTTTGATGGATCTTCACGTTTTGAGGTCCCCTGAATCCAAAAAGTGGTTTTCGCGACATGGTCTGTCTGTCTGTGTCTGTGTGTGTGTGTGTGTGTGTGTGTGTGTGTCTGTGTGTGTGTCTGTGAACAAAATATCTCAAGAACGAAAAGAGCTAGAAGGTTGAAATTTTATATTTAAGTTAGGCACCCCCATGGGACGTGACACGAAGCTTTTGAACAAAATCGGCCCAAAAGTACTAGTACTTTACTGATGTAGTTTTTCAGTTTTTTTCGATTTTCTCAAATTTGCTCCAACGATTTTTTTTTAAATTCAAAAATCAATTATTTTTTATATTCTCTTTAAAATGTATATTCTCATTTTGTGATTGAAATCTTCTGAAGACCACTTTACTCTTGTACTCCATAGAAAAGATAGGAGAAATGGTTGCCATGGTAACAAAATATAAATATTTTTCCATACTTATAAATTTTACATCTTGAAAATCGAATGTACCCTACTGTTGGAAACTAAATACATGTCAACACAAAAAATCTGGTGTGACAAGCACAGTACACAACTTTAGATTACCGAAGGTAAGAGAAAGTTGTGTGCTGTGCGCCAGTCACACCAGATTTTTCTTATATAAGTTGGGTCTCGAAAAATTTTAAAACCTCTTACCGGACCACGGTCAAAAAAGTTTGGAAAACGCCGTGAGAGCAGATAGATAATCAAGAGAGGGGGAGGTTTGACTTGAGTTCCTATGTTTATTATTCCCATTTTTTACCACGACTGTTTTTTGTCCCATTTGAATCCATCTTAGTTTTTTTTTTTTTAAACCTCTGTTGGAAAAGATTCTATGATAGACAGGGAGGACTAAGAAAGGTTTGATCGTGAGTTAGGAGGAGGAAATTTTGCATGACCTTGATCTTTTCTTTTCTACCCAAGGGCTTAATACATCCTTTGTGTGTAGAGAAGAAGAAGAAGAGGACAAGGACCTTTTCATTCTGCACCTGTTTCGATGTCTATTTTTTTTTTCTCGTCAAAGATTATTTCAGTTGGATTCCTCTTAAGAGATCTCATTTCAGAAAGGATCTTTTTCTATTTATCAAATATTTATTATAAAGAGGTTTTACCAGTTGAAATTTTTTTAACCTTTTTTTTTTTTGATGAATAAATAAATATTCCGTGAGATAGTGGGTGCTTCACAAGACCAGAGGAGAGAGTATTGATTTTTTAGATTATCAAATTTTTAAATCGTCTCCCCTAACTGTGATTATCTCTCTAAACTAAAATTTTGATATAAATTCACAAAGTTTATTGGTTTTTTAATACAGTAGAAATTCGATTCTCTGGACTCAGGAGGCCGAGAGCCCCCACCCCGAAATTTTAAAAATCCCTATACATATGCGGATATACAGCCAATAGCGGGGTATATAAAGGGGGCCAAGGAGGCTCGCCCCCCCCCCCCCCACAAAAAAATCTTAAAAAGGCATATACATTTATAGGGGTGTATAGGAAATATCTACAATTTTCCGTAGGGCGGAAAAAATGAGACAAAAAATTTCCAGTAGGTCACAAAAATTTAGTTCCGCAAAAAAAATTTTCCGCAGGGCGGCAAAAATTTCGTCCTAAAAAAAAAAAAGGTAAAATGATAATCATGGAAGGGGAAAAATTCGGAAAAATATAGTGCCGCAAAAAAAATTTTTTGAAAAAAATTTTCCGAAAACAAAATTTTCCGCAGGGCGGAAAAAATTCGTCTTTCTAAAAAAAAAAGGTAAACAGCAGAAGAAAAAAACTTTTGCAGAAAAATTTTTGAGTTAGTGCCGATTTTGTTCAAAAGCTTATTTTCACGCCTCGGGGGGAGGGGTGCCTAACTTAAATATAAAATTTCAACCTCAACTTTATTCCTTTATCCTTTAAATTAAACACAGACAGACCATGTCCCAAAAAACCACTAAGGGAATCTCAAAACGTATTTCCGTCAAAATCTCGATAACGAATTTTTGACATGAAACCAATAATTCTCTCTATAGAAACAAATGAATACACATAAAGCAGTAGGTTCATTCTTGGACCGCAGAAGAGGGTGTTATAATCAAAACAATTTTTTTTTTTAATAAATCAAGATAATTAAAAAAAAAATTGTTTTGTCCTCTTTGAATATAACAACCTCTTCTGCGGTCCAAGAATGAATCTACTAGTTTATGTGTTTTCAATTGTTAATTTACTAAACTAAAAGATTCGTTTAAAGTTCTATAGAAACGAGGATTAATTGGGATTTTCTTTCAAAATGCAAACGTATCCCATATTACCCTACATGACAACAGGCATTCCATATTCGCCACAATATCTATTCCATATTACCCGCTTGCTTCATATTACACGCCAACGGACTTTTTTTTGTTTGTTTACTCAAAAAACGGTACCTAAATTTTTTTTTGCAACTTAAAACCACAAAGAACGTGTTAAAACAGTCAAAAGTTTGTTTCACCTCGGGCTCATTTTTTCTAACATCTTCCGATAACCAATAAAAGTTAAGGTATTCCATATTACCCTCCCCTCTTCTATATTAACATTAATATAGACAAGAGAAAGTAAAAAATTTTGTACGCTATTGATTAAAAGGGATTGTTATTTATTTAATTTTTCTTTACTATAAGATTAATAAGAAATATCAACAGATCCATTATTATTAGGATTGAAAATAAAAATGAGGAAAGGTTTGAGATTGACCTATTTTTTGCTTCAATTTTGAGTTTCCAATTAGGAAAAAATAAAATAAAATAAAAATAGTCTTTTCCCAATTGTATTATTGTCAATAGAGTCAGACTTTAAGATATCCTAAAGGCGATTATGTCCTGGAAGCAGGAAGGGCAGTGATTATTTTTTTTCGTAGGGATAAAAAATGTTAAGCCTCAATTAAGGAAGTTTTTATTATCATTAAAAAAAAAAATATGGATAAATTATTCTTGTTTCACACGTGATTTTTCTCAGAAATCACATCAGGAATGTATTCGAGAATTAATCAGTTGATAAACACGTGAAGAGCCATGAGTTTTGATTTTTGATTTAATAACGAATAGTTTGGTGAATTAATTAATTAATGTCAAAGATTTATCTATTGTGTAATCTGGTAATATCTGCTCTGAATGATAATAATCTCGGATAATATCAAAGTAGATAAATAAAAGAAAATAAAAAAAAATGGAAGAAAAAAATCTACAAAAAATTTGTAATAATACAAAGAAAATTATAAAAAAATTTTATAATCAGCCTTCTAAAAGGAGAAATTTATAGATTTATAAATATAATTATAAAAATAATGCAATTCTTGTTTTTAAAGATATAAAGATTAATTTTTCGTAATGAGAAGAAATAGGGGCGTAGCCAAGGAAGAGGAGGCACTTCCCCTAAATTAGCAAAAATAAATTTAAAAAAAAGGCTATTTTTTGAATGACATTTTTTTCCAACAGAAAACAAAAAACAAATTAAATCCGAAAAGAAAGAGTGTTTGATTTGCGAGAGCAATAATGGAGAAAGGGTCGTGAAAATAATAATTTCTAAGAATATCTAATTGGATTTTGTTTTTATCATTGAACTTATTAAATCAATTAGATTTAGTAGACGGAGAAGGAAGAGGGTTAAAGAAGATTAAACCCTCTCATTAACTGGGGGTCCTTACTACATAAAGATTCATTAAAAAAAAACTTAAAATATTAAATAAAATTTCATGAAAACAAAAAAAAAAAAAAAAAAAAAACAAGGACCTATTTTATCTGGGTAAAGGCCAATTTTGTATCCAATCAACAGAGAGGGACTCCCTGAAATTGTTACGCATTCCGTAATTTTTATATAGTAATTTCAAATATTTTAATAATATCCAATAGTTTAAAACAAAATATATAATTAAAAAAAAATGATTTTTTTCTTAATTAATATATCTTTTAAGCCATTTGAATACCAAATTGCTTGAATAAAAATGCCTGGGACTCCCAAAAGATATATTAATTAATTACGGTTATCGTAAAAGTCTTATATGGCCTAAGTTGCCGAAAAGACTGTGTGTGTGAGTGGGAGTGTGAATGGGAAAAAAGTGTGAGTCTTTTTTTATAAAAAAAAAAAAAAAGAAGAAAGTGACAATAAGTTAAATGATTATTTACAATCTCAATGTGTATTGAAAGATATTTTTTAAATAAAAGGATTAGTAGTAAAGAAACTTTATTTTCGAATAGAGGCAAGAATTTTAATTATTATTTTTAATTTCGTAAAAATAATATGATTTTTATTATATCAGATCCGGATTTTTTTTTTTTTTTGAATGAATAAACATCATAAGTGCGCGCTCTTAATGAAGGGGTGGTCGGTGGGTGGTTTCCAGTTAAAGATGGTGGCGAGAGTAAATATCAGTTAAAAAGGTTGTGGGCTTTTAAAACGAAATGGTTTTGCATTAAACATTTTGAGTGATTGCACACTGACCTTTGAGCAGCCGGCATTTTGATAGAGCCTCAGTAGCAAAAAAAAGTGCAACTGATGACGGACAATGACGATCCAGCCAACAGCTGATCCGCTGTGAGCTCACAGCTGAACAACGGTGGATGACCAACGAAACGCCGACGCCGGCTGACGGAGGAGAGGTGAAGCCGACGGCGAGTCATGCCGGAAAGACCCGAAGGTTCCCGAACGAGCCTTCTCCCCTCATGATCGAACGTCACTGGGATATTAGACAACAATAAAAAAAAATTTAATTTCATAATAGATTCATTTTTTATTTCTGATGACATTTGAAAAAATATTTTATTTAAATTAATTGAGAAAATTACAAATTGATAATGAATTATAAAAATATCATACAAACTTTGAATAAAAAATTATTAAATAAATATTATCTAATCTAATTTCTAATATCTTCTTCTTCTGTCCTCGCCTTATTCCCGTAATGCGGGGTCGGCGGACCTCTCTTTTTCCCTCCAACCCTATCATGAGTTATTGCGATCGGAAGAAATAGGACAGGCCGGCCCGTCGCACGGTCTGACGCCTGTTGAAAAGAGGTAGGAAGAGACAGACATAGTACAAAGAACTGAAGGACTGCCTGTCCCAGCTCGGGCAGCTCGTGGTCGCCATCCACGTACCCACAAGATGTGGGCCCCTGAGTAAATCTACTCTATCTAATATAATATACTATTAAACGAGCAATGTACAGTGAGG
>JAKCPI010002330.1:0-12301 GCA_023213315.1 Euborellia annulipes | reverse complement strand
AATGAAAAAATTTTTATAGGAAATACAAGTTTCGGTTACGGTTTCGGCCGAAACTAAAGGTTGAGGCCGAATATTCGGTTTCGGTTTCGGCTGAAAATCTTGTTTCGGTCGGACCCTAGGTATTGATAGCCATTTGGTATCCAAATGGCTTAAATAAAATCATCGGACTGCCTGGGGTTCGAACCCTCGCGACCCTTGGTGTAGAAGGCAAGCACGCTAACCCATACACCCGAGGGCTTTGTTTTTATTTTAAATTAATTTAATTGAGGTGTATAGCTGATAATACGATTTATTTAAGGTTCAGGAAATCTCAAATGAGCAACCGCAGCTAGTCGTTTTTTCAATTTGCATTTAAATAAAAATTGAAAAAACGACTAGCTGCGTTGCTGTTTGAGATTTCCTGAACTTTAAGTTAATTAATAAATAAACAAAATTTCATTAGCATTCGCTAATATTGCAAAAAATACATAAAATTCTTTTCATTTCTAATATTTTCATACATTTCCTATGGGATAAATTGTAACTCAACAATTAATAACTCAAAAAGTTCTAAGAATTTCGGGGCAAAATGAAAATTTTGAAATATGAAAATTTCCCTAAAAGGTTCTCTTTAAGCATATAAAATTTGGTTATTGAATTCCAACAGGAAGTTGTCTAAATATTGTAGAATGTGACAGACAGATAGACGGATATTAGTAAATTATACAGGGTGACAGCTAATTTATGATACAGTACAAACTGCGAGGGCTTGAACAGGACACTGTAACAATCACTTTTACTTTCTTTTACCCTAATATATATATGAAATATATAGAGAGAGAAAGTATTGCGATCATGTCAAAAATTCGATGTCGAGATTTTGATGGATATACATTAGGGTGACCGCAAGAAACTAAATTTTTTTAATTTCTTTCGGCCGAACATTCTAAAAGTTGTCTTTTGGCTAGAAAATTATAATGGCACAGTTTTAGCTAAATTGGGGAACGTTAACCCGTGCCTCATCGGGGTTAAAATTTTGAAAAAGTGCGATTTTATCTAAAAATTCGCAGTTTTTACTTCATAAAACGAAAACAAAGTATCGTAGAAAAATGAATCTTGGCTCATTTCATAGCAAATAGCCTCCCTAGGGAGGCGCGGACTAGTCTAAGGAGAGGCGCGAATATTGGCCACCAAGATCAATTTTCCAAATGATTGCTAGTTTTATAAATAAAATAATACAATTTAGAAGATTCTGGGACGGAGTTTTTAATTAAAATAATAAAATTAAAATAATAAATAAAAAATGTTTTTATATATAAATTTAAATTTTTTAGTATTAAAAATTTTTGTTTTTGTATTATTTTATTAAATGAGTAGGGGAGGGGGCGTCATACGATTAAATATTTTTAAGAGAGGCGTTGTAACATAAAGTTTGGAAACCAGTGATTTAAAGTAAGACTCATTCTAGAAAATTATACTTTGTGTAAAACCCAAAGGCAGATCCAGGGAAGTTTTTCAGGCTTTTAATTTTTTTTTCTGACTAGACGCGAAGCTCGCCGAAGGCGATAGTATTGTAAATTATTTTATTCATTAGGATTGGATAAAGGGTTGAAAAATTGAAAAGAATGTTTTTTAAATTTATTTTAGCTAAATCGAAGTCAAATAAATAGAAAACATTCAAAAAATAGCGTTGATTATTATTTTGATTAGGGGGGGGGATGAAGAGTTGATTATTTAAGAAAGGCCTTGGAATATTCCAAATCACCTGTTGACATTCTTTTCCAGTTATAAATAAAGTTAGATTAGAGCAAAAGGTATTTTTTTCTTTTTAATAAAAAGGGAATTGCTATGTCCATCTATTTATTCCTATATCGAGAGAGAGACAAGTCTCGTTCAGTCGAGTGCGTTGCCGCGCGGCAGGCGCTTGCTCTCTTTATTCGTTGTGTTTAAAGTGAATCAAAGTGAATAATTAATATAGTGTAACCCACCCTGACCACACCGTCAACCAGCACACCCTCTTGAGTGTCTTATTAAAGGTAATTATTATGCATTTTATCGTTGGAAAAAAAAATGATAGAAACAAATAATTTGACTGCGAAAAACGATTCTTTTGAATATGAAATTAAATATTTTGCATTTCAGAGGGTGAATATAAGCTGTTGAAAGAGGGAGGGGAGTGTAGGTGTCATTGAAAAAAAATTGTTTTTTGTTTTTTATCTTTTTTTTAAACACTTTCTTATTCACACTCACATTCACACACACACACACACATACACACAGTCTTTTCGGCAACTCAGGCCATATAAGACTTTATACGATACCCGTTATTAATTAATAATATAAATATTGGGGGTCCAGGCATTTCAATTTAAGCCATTTGGTATCCATTTCGGACGGGGTCCGAGCCCGCGACGTTCGGTATAGAAGGTAGGCACGCTACCAACTACACCAAGTCCGGGGTCATTTTAAAATCTTTTCTTAAGTTACGAGAAATGGTTGCCATGGTAACAAAATATAAATATTTTTCTGTTTATAAATTTTATATCTTGAATTCTAATATATTGGCGGAAACTAAATATATGTCGACACGAAAAATCTGTCACACAGCACACAATTTTCCCTTACCTTCGGTAATCGAAAGTTGTGTTCTGTGCTTGTCACACCAGATTTTTTATTTATTCTCGCGGAGTAAAAAAAAAAATTCCTAGTCATATACAGCCAAAATTATTGTGACGTTTCGGCCTTCTTAAGAGCCGGAGGCGAGAATAAAAGAAAATTTTCATTTCAAAATTATAATTGTAATTTTTCATTCAAAATTTTCATTCAATAACTAGGAATTTTTTTTTTGACTCCGCTTTAATAGAAAATTATATTTTTTAGCATTAAAAATTTTTGTTTTTGTATTATTTTATAAAATGGGGGAGGGGGGCGTCATAAGATTAAATATTTTTAAGGGAGGCGTGGTAACATAAAGTTTGGAAATCACTGATATACAATAGATCATTCGATATATCATTTTGCCGGGAAAATATTCCGAAGGGAATGAAATTTTCACTACCCCATACTCTAGAATGCCAATCCTAAATTTTCGACCTCGAGGAACGTGTGGGGGGGGTGGGGGATAAAAACCTCTAAAATTTGAGAAATCTTCAGGTTTTTGCTTATATCTCGTAAACTATTTATATTTTGTGAAATATAGCACAATACAAAGTTGTAGAGCATTAAATTTGCTAAAATTTGGTACATAAAACGAATTCGTAGACTCAATACTAACCGAAATACGGCCGGTCAATTTGACAAAATATAAATAGTTTACGAGATATAAGCAAAAACCTGAAGATTTCTCAAATTTTTGAGGTTTTTATCCCCCTCCCCCCACACGGTCCTCGAGGTCGAAAATTTAGGATTATAATAATGTCCTGTACCAGACCTCACAGTATGAACAATCAGTTTCAATATTAACCTCCACCCCCGGAGAATAGAGCGTGAAGTTAGATAACGCTTAGCTGCTGTTGTCTCAAAAACTAGTATTTCCATTGAAATATTAAAAAAAAAGTTTATTTATTTATTTTCTTAGCACTCTGATTGTCTAAAACTTCACGGATTTATTCTCTATGGTGGCGGTTAATATTGAAACTGACTGTGGCAAGAATTAGCAGTCACCCTGTTGGTTATTAAATAAAATAGTAAACCCCGTGATCTCTTCGTTTAGAATTTAACGCGTTAATTAAGGATGCTTAAAAAAATGCAATTTTATATTAAAATTTCAAAAATAAATCACTTGACTAGATTTGGTACAGATCAAATTATCAATAATTTATTTAGAGAAAGAGAAATAGATATTAGAAAATAAAAAATTATTATTATTTGGGCTTCACGTCTTATGTATGCTTTGTCTTGAAAAAAAAGTCCTGTTTAATAAATTAATTAATTTAATATTGTAATATAAATGCAAAAAATCTGGTGTGACTGGCGCACAGCACACAACTTTCTCTTACCTTCGGTAATCGAAAGTTGTGCACTGTGCTTGTCACACCAGATTTTTTGTGTCGACATGTATTTAGTTTCCGACAGTATGGTACATTCGATTTTCAAGATGTAAAATTTATAAGTATGGCAAAATGTTTATATTTTGTTACCATGGCAACCATTTCTCCTATCTTTTCTATGGAGTACAAGAGTAAAGTGGTCTTCAGAAGATTTCAATCACAAAATGAGAATATACATTTTAAAGAGAATCTAAAAAATAATTGATTTTTGAATTTTAAAAAAAATCGTTGGAGCAAATTTTGAGAAAATCGAAAAAAACTGAAAAAGTGAATCAGTAAAGTACTAGTACTTTTTGGTCGATTTTGTTCAAAAGCTTCGTGTCACGTCCCATGGGGGTGCCTAGCTTAAATATAAAATTTCAACTTCCTAGGTCTTTTCGTTCTTGAGATATCTTGTTCACAGACACACAGACAGACAGACACACAGACAGACACACAGACACACAGACAGACAGACCATGTCGCGAAAACCACTTTTTTGGATTCAGGAGACCTCAAAACGTGAAGATCCATCAAAATCTCGACATCGAATTTTTGACATGAATCCAATACTTTCTCTCTATATATATATTACATATATACATAGGTAAGAGAAAGTAAAAATTAGTAGTCGTTTTGTATTGTATATTTCGTTAACCGTATCGTATTCTTTATTTGATGGCAAAAGGCGATAAGATTGAAAAGGTTTTTTTTTCTAAATGGTGTTTAGGTCAGGGAATCATCATCATCAAGTTTTTTTTTTTTTTTTTGCTTGAGGCAGAGAATGGAAGGGGTCAAAGGGGGACTGACTGACTCTCTTTAGTGGATCCTGAATTGAATTTTAAACAAGTTTGCGTTGCAGTAGTTGAAAATTTAAAACGAAACAGCAACAAGTGGGTGGAGGGAAGTGAGAAATAGAAGAAGAAAACTTGATTTTATAACGTTAATTAAATTAATTATAAAATCATTGTCATTTAGCAGGAATTTTATCACTAAAAAATTTTCAAATTCTCTCTTTTAATCATATTCAAGTCTATTCTCTAAAAGAAGGCGTTAAAATTTAATATCATAAATTGGGTGTTAAAAAGAAAAGTAATAACTCCAGGGTTAAAAAATGCTATTTTCTAATCCATGTTTTAACAGCGGCGTTAAAATTTTACTTTTTAGCACCAGGTGTTAACGATTCCTATGAAGATAGCTACGTTTTGTGCTTGTTCGTGTTTTTACACTTCTCGATAAACTCTCGCGCATGCGCATTACTAACTTTGTTATTTTCAATCTAGTAGGCCTGACACACCAGCGTTAAAAAAATGCTATTCTCTAAACGAAGTTTTAACTGCGACTTTAATATATTGCTTTTATTTCAAAGCTGTCAAAATCATTATTATGATATTATATTACCTTACTTTTAGGTTAGAGCCGCCATTTTTATGCATTAAATACGGCGTTAAAATGTTAAAAGCACCCCTAGACATGACATTAATTTTTAACTCTAGTGACTAAATGTTCACGCTTTTGCCTTAATTACAGAATAGCAATTTGAGGCAAGGAAGTGGTAAAATTAATTAACGCTGTTTATAGATGATAAAAGTTAACGTTTTTGCTTAGAGAATAGACCTGATCATGATCTAAAAACTTACTGATTTGATGCACGATCTCGGTGATAGCGATCCCCACCAACAAAAACTTTTGTTTTATTTCTCTATCAACTTTGAATTTCATAATTTTTCTACTTTTACTTTCCCTAAAAACCACCTTTAGGCTCTCTTAGATTATAATCTTCAAAATAAAAGAACATTTATTCATTTTTTGACGGTTCTCCCTGAAGTTATAAATTAACAACAATAATTGTTGTTTGTTCAATTTTCGAAAAAAAAAAAGAAGAATAAATAAATAAATCAACATCTTTCATCATAGCTAATAACCTTTTCAAGAAAAAAGAAAAAAAATGAGCTGAAAACCAAAATAAAATTTATTCAAACTTCTTTAACTCTCAGTTTTGTCCGAACAAACCTAGACACTGCCCTCAGGGCTTGGTGTATGGGTTAGCGTGCTAACCTCGTATACCAAAAGTCCCGGGTTCGGACCCCAGGCAGTCCCATGATTTTATTTAAACCATTTGGTGGATACCAAGCCAGCTGCTGGGGGGACCAGGGGGGCGAAGCCCGCCGAAGGCGAAAGGAAAAAGGCAAAGTTCTACTACTTTTGGTATGCGGGATTAACACGCTAACCCCTACACCAAGCCCGTGGGCAAAATAAAATTATTGCTACGTATTCCAAGCCAATGCCTGCATAATGATTTGTTTACATCCATAGAATACATAAATATTTCTCTATACATTTCCTATTGGATAAATCGTAACTTTAGGAATTAATAATTCAAAAAGTTATAGAAATTTCGGGATACTAGTAATTTTTCCTGAACTCTCCATAACGTCATCTATAAGATTGCAAAATTACGTTTTAAAATTCCAACGGGAAGTTCATCAAACAGAGCGTGACAGACGAACAGACAAACAGACGGACACACCGCTATTATATTTTTGATTCTAATCATATATTCACCAATCACTTGTCACTGATGCATACAAACTTCTGAATCTGTCTTTTCTCGGATGAAGCCCCTCGCAGCCGGGTGGTGCAGCTAGTAAATATAATATCTACCAAAATGTGATATCTCTAAATAATAATTATAAAAATTTACTAATCAATCTAAAATATTCATATTTTTATTTACAAAAATCATTTTTTCTCAATTAAATTATATTTTGAAATCTTTTTTTTATTAATTTACTGACGTAATTGATAAAGAAAATCAGCCCTTGGATAAAAATAGATTCAACAATTACTTTCACACTCACACACATAGACACTTCGGGACAGTTCGGCTTTCTTCGGCTCAGAGGCGTCGGCGGCGACTGTCGCCGCCTCAGTAGGCGCCAAGGCCTTATACCTGCAACATCCCTCTGCTCAATCCATGTTTGATTCAACAATCAATCCATTATATTATTTATTTATTCATGTCTTTTCAACCTCCAATTCAAGGTACTTGATTATTTATTTTCAAATCGACACCTCTCTTAATTCAGATTCAACTAGAAATCGATTAGCGTTGTGTAAATATTTTTAGAGTTATTTTTATAATATTAAATTAAAACAGGGTTTAATTAATTAATTTTCATAGTAGATAAAGTCGAATTAAAAATGATATTCAAGAACGCTTTAGAGTTTATTGAGTTTTTACTTTTTTTAATTATAATTATTATTATATAATCAACAATCACTCACACACTAACACACTGTCTCTTATCAATTGTTGCTTCACTCAACAATCAATCCACTATAATATAACAATTTATTATTCATAGATACACGTCTCTCATCACACACATGATTTTTAACAGTGTTTAAAGCCCTCGGGGCTTGGTGTAGGGGTTAGAGTGCTAACCTCGTATACCGAACGTCGCGGGTTCGGACCCCAGGCAGTCCGATGATTTTATTTAAGGCATTTGGATACCAAATGGCTTAAATAAGAATGCCTGGACCCCTAATATGTGTATATTATCAATAACGGTTATCGTCAAAGTCTTAAATGGCCTAAGTTGCCGAAAAGACTGTGTGAATGTAAGTGTGAATGAAAAAAAAGTGTGGATGTTTAAAAAAAAGTGTTTAAAATTATAAGTGCTATTTCTTTCTCTATATTTCTTTTTTTTTACGGAGAGGGGATTTCGATTAAACCCCCTCACCCTCTCCTCTCCGGGCTTATATCCTCTAAGGCAAAAAAATAATTTTTTTTTAGGTCTTAATAAGATTATATTTTTTTTCTTAAAGAAACATTTCTTTATTGTTATTTTTTTTTTATAAGAGAAAGAGATTCTAATGGATGTTCTCTTTTGCAGATTCGTGACTCTCTCCTGTACAATTCGCCATCAGAGCTGAGTTGTGTAACTTCCACCTTCAATTCAGGCCTCCTATCCAGTTGGTGAGTAGAATATATTCAATTATATTTTAACATACAAACACACACTCATCCATTTTGCTAGGAGATACTGATTACATTTTTTTACTTTCTCTTACCTATATTTATATATAGTTGTTTAATTAAAAAAATCTAAATTAGAGAAAAGTTATTCAGAGATCTTATTCTCTGAATAGGATTAGGGTAATATATTACGGCCTTCTAACCCCTGTTTGCCTGTGTAATGTTATTAATTCTTGATAATTATCTGAAAATATTATGATAAGTAGCACTCTGGGTTTTAATTATTACGAAAATAAAAGAATATATAATAATATATTTATGGAAAAAATAGTGATTCGAGATTAACTTTCAAATGTGGATTATAATTTTTCCTTTTTTTTTATTAATTTGTTTGAATTTCAATTAAATTTATTATAAGTCATTTCTCTTCTTTTTTAGACAAAGTAATCTCATTGATCTCGGTCGTAAAATTTGGATGTTTAATAAAAAAAAAAAATAATTAAATTAATCAAAAGAATTTACTGAATTCCTCAAGCCGTGTTTCTTCGTATTTAAATCAATTATTACTATTGAATAAACTAGCCTGAGAAATTCACTTTTTGTGACCGAAATGTTTTTGAAATTACTTTATCTAAATTATTAAATTAATATTATTACTAGGTCCATTTAAATTATAGTTTTTTTTTTCATTTAATGTTAAGTTTAATTATTTATTGTTCAAATAATTTATATTCAAAAAAATGCTATACAAGAAAATCGGGTGATGTGAGCTTACTGAGATACGATGTTTTGGTTGAGGCGGCTGTTGGAGTGTGTCTTGAAGAAGGCAGCTATCTTGTAGACCGAAATGTCGTTTTTATAGTATGTCAGAACTAATGCGTAACAGGCTCCATATATGAAATATATAGAGAGAAAGTATTGCAATCATGTCAAAAAATTCGGTGTCGAGTTTTTTTTTTTTTTCATAGAGGAAATAGAAATAAACTAAAATTCTTACTTCTATTCAGTCAGATAATGAATTATTAAAAAGAAAATATTTTTTAATTAATTGCTTTACTTCAAATAGGAACTGATATAATAATCTCTCTTTGCTCACACACACATATACACTCACACACAGACGAATATATATAGATATATTTTTCTATATGCTTTGAAACTTGTTACCGCAGGTTCACAGCGGCTCCAAACGTCGAATCCTGTATGCATACGTTTAGTAAGCCAAGAGAGGCTCACAGTGATGCAGCTCTAATTCACGCTCGTCAGTTTTATTCCAGGACTCGTTCATTTGGTGAGTAATTCTCAAAATTTATACTAATTATATTAATTTTTAAATTATTTATATAATTGAATCTCTGACAAATTCAGAGTTAACTATTAAACAAAATATGATAAAAAGAATTCAATCTATTTAATTTATACTCTAGTAATTTTGAGATTTATCCTGAGAGATTATTTATAACAAGAATCAATTAATACTATTTACTTTCTCTTACCTATATATGTTAATATATATATGTATTAGATTCATGTCAAAAAATTCGATGCCGAGATTTTGATGGATATACACGTTTTGATGTCCCCTGAATCCATCGCGACATGGTCTGACTGTGTGTCTGTCTGACTGCGTGTGTCTGTCTGTGAACAAATATCTCAAGAACGAAAAGAGCTAGGAGCTTGAAATTTTATATTTAAGTTAGACACACCCTTGGAACTTGACAAGAAGCTTTTGAACAAAATCGGCCAAAATGTTCTTTACTGATACACTTTTTCAGTTTTTTTTCGATTTTTTCAAAATTGGCTTCAAAATTCAAAAATCAATTATTTTTTAGATTCTCTTTCAATTGTATATTTTCATATTGCCCTCAAAATTTTTTGAAGCACACTTTACTCATGTACTTGATAGGAAAGATAGGAGAAATGGTTGCCATGGTGACAAAATATAAACATTGTTCCATACTTAAAAATTTTACATCTTGAAGTCTAATTTATCTGTGGAAACTAAATATATGTCAACACAACAAATCTGGTGTGACAAGCACTTAATACAACTTTCGATTACCGAATGTAAGAGATAGTTGTGTGCTGTGCGACCATTCACACCAGATTTTTAATTTTACTATTTTAATATTGGTTTTTTATAAAAAAATAATCTTAAAATTACAAATGCCATATTTATATTGAAAAACAATATAAAACTTCATTTAAAAATACAACGTTTCGGTCACTTATTGTGGAGCTTCTTCATTTAATAGGAAATGTCGATTTTTCAAAAAAAAAAATTTTTTTAAGTTCGAAAAAAATTGAAACAAAATATATCATAAGTAGTACCTAAGATAGTATTCTTTTAAAAGAAAGGCTCCACTTTTTTACCTTGTTTTACTTTTATGAACACTACGATCAGAAATGAATGGATTCCATCGGTTTGTTGTTTATTTTATTATTATACACGAACTATGCTAATAGTTAAACAGTGAATAGTATGACTAGCTATTGCACTTTTTTGATTACAAAAATTATGCAAATTCCAATAGAAATAGCCAGGTGGTCGTTTTAACACTGATTCAAAGTAAATCTTATAAAATAAAAATATAAAATTTTCTCCTTTTCTACATTAATGGCAATAATTCACTATTTATTGTAGATACATTTATGAGTTGTTACCATTAAAAGTTTAAACATTGTTCTAAAAAATAAATTTTGCAAAGTTTTTCTAAAATTAATTAATTTGCTAATTTTTTAATAAAAAAGTGCAATAGCTAGTCATACTATTCACTGTTTATCTATTAGCATAGTTCGTGTATAATAATAAAATAACAACAAACCGATGGAATCCATTCATTTCTGATCGTAGTGTTCATAAAAGTAAAACAAGGTAAAAAAATTAGACCTTCTCTTTTAAAAAAAATCAAGATCTAAGGTACTACTTATGATATATTTTGTTTCAATTTCAATTTTTCTGAACGTGGCCATAGGTCTATACTTACAAGACCCATTTCAAGTTATCGTCATACTTTACTGCTTACCCTATATATATATATATATATATATATATATATATATTGTAACGGTGAAAAAGAAATTCGGCCTAACAAAAATTATTTTTTTTGAAATTAAGAAAATTATTTGAATTCGGAGTACACAAAGAGAGAGAGAAATGGTACAATCGGGTGTCAACAGATAGCAGCACCGTACAGTAATATGTCAAAAGAAATGTGAATCAAATGTTTAATTTAATTAGAAATAAAATTTAAAAAAGAATAAAAATTAAAAGATTTTGATCTAATACAAAATTATATTATAATAAAATGTAAAAGAAAGTGATTTTAGAAAGGTGAAAGTTATGAAAAGGTAATTTGTTTATTAAAAACAGACGATCAGGCGAGATACGCATTAAAGAAAAGTGCGAGGCTAGAAGGAGCGAGAAGAAGAGGAAAAGTGCGAGGCTAACTCTCATGGCATCACAGCGGTCGCCGCATGATTCGCCCACGCCAGGCAGCGAGACAGCCGGCTGCCATTATGATTTTGAATTAGCACGCATCAATTCACGCTCCCACGAATAACCGAAAAGACAAAGTTTCTCTTCACCAATACAATTTTAAACTGATACCAAACACAACTATTAAACATTTGCAATCATTTGAAGTGATTTTTTAAGCTGTGAAGTGATTGGAAGATCGTCAAATCGGCGAAGGAAAATTTCGAATCAACCGTCGTTGGAACTACGCAGTTTGAGCATCCAGCCATTTTGGACGCCTGATCACCCAAAAGCTAAGATGAAACAATATTTTTTTCTATCAGATCTGATTTGAAATTCATCACAAATAATTTGAATATTCAATTAAAATAAATAATAAAATATAATTGCGCAAAATATTAAAACAAAAATAAAGAACCTTTTCATAGAGAAACTTTAACGCAAGCAAAGTGATAAAAATTCTAAAAACGAATAACTTTTAACTTAAAAATTACTTTTATAATATTTTTTTTTATATAAAATCAATTAAAATAATTAAATTTACAATAATTAAAATAATAATAATCAAAGATCAATTTCTTTTAATAAATAAAGAGCTCTAAAAATATAATAAAATTAACTAAATATTAACTTCATAATTAAAATAAAATTCAATTAATAAAAATAACAAAGAATTTTTAATAAAGATTTAATTACAAATTCAGTAAATGAAATTTAAAAGTAAATTTTTCAAATCAGCTGATTCAATTTCATAATTTTTTAATTTAGAATTTAAGGAAAATAAGGAATAATTGAAAATGCAAGTATTTTTTGGTTTAATAAATTCATTTATTA
>JAKCPI010002328.1:0-20322 GCA_023213315.1 Euborellia annulipes | reverse complement strand
AGGAGTTTTATTTTGTTTATGTGCATTTTGCTGTTTAAACATAATTATTTTAGTTGATAATAAGGTTCTGATAATGAAATATCATCACAAGAACCTTAAAACATTAACATCGAAATGTACATTAACCAAATAAAACTATTTTATTAAAACTAAACCTAGCGTTTACTTTTAATTATTATTAAATTAAAATTATTGGCCTATTGAAATTTCAAATAAAATAAATTCAGTTTAATGACCAATTTACCTGCTCTGTTCTATTTTTTTATTAATTATTTAAAAATAAAAAAAATGCAGCCCACTAGAATTTACTAGTTAATAAACATAACCAAAAACAAATATTTAAATCTATAATTATCTTTGTAAATATAGACTTCATTGAACAAGCAAGAAATCCTACTGAATGGATACTGAAACAGGCATCAGACCTTAGGAAGAGAATAATGTAATTTAAATAAATAAATAATAATTCTGGAGTCAAAGGTTGAGGGTTCGCTTCCCGGGTAAGGCAAAAACATTTATTTCAATTGAATTGTGTACCAATCAATCGGGATCTAAATTTTCCAAGGTGCCGAAAAAGTCCTTAAACTAATTTTAAATATATATAATAGTTCATTATTTTTATAAATTCCATATGATTAATTTCCAAAACAAAAATTTTGTACATGTTTTATGGCGCAATAATCTCAAAAAAAAAGTCCTTAAACTAATTTTAAAATATATATAATAGTTCATTATTTTTATAATTCCATATGATTAATTTCAAAACAAAAAAATTTTGTACATGTTTTATGGCGCAATAATCTCAAAAACTGAGAACGTGGGTTTTGATTATTACATGGATATTATTTCTATAATTTTTTTTAGGACTAATAAATGTTATTAATATTTTATTAATCAAATCAATATACTATCTAAATCATTTTGAATTATTGTTTGTTCAACCAGAAATTAAATAATTATTTCCTGTAAAATAAAATTGTAAATCTTTCCTTTTGTCTTACTTAAAGATATTAATCATTTTTTAATATTTCGAAAGTTATTAAATAAATAGTTAACATGTTTTATTTTCATCTGATTAGGAACAAAAAAGTGTTTATTATTATGGTGTAAGAAGTAAGTAAGGATCGTTAAATTCAAAAAATATAGGTTAATCTAAAAAAATAATCTTAACTACTGGTTTCTACTTAGTGATAGAGATATTGTATTGTTATAATTCAAAAATCCACAAATAATACAATAAAATAAATCATCTGTTGTTATTTTATCTTCTATATGAAATATAAATCAATTATAAATGTCACGGACAATCGGGTGGATGCGATTATCCGGTATTCTGAAAGGTTAATTATAAGCTGATAATAATTATATTACCGTAGCCCCGCCTACGATTAGCCAAAGGGTATTCGAAAGAGAATAGCCTAATATTACTTTATAAATTTATCTTTTAAATATATACTCTGCATCAGTGAGTGGTCTCGGTCTTTTTTCTTTCCCATTGAACACTAAGGAACAGTTGCATTGTTTAGTTTGTCTTTGATCGAGTTATAACAGTCATATTTCAAAAGTTTAATTATTAATTAAATCCAAAAAATCTGGTGTGAATTAACGCACAACTTCCTCTTACTTTACTTAATCGAAAGTTGTGTATTTTATGTCACTCCAGATCAGTGGCGGATTAATGCCATTTTGTCGGGGGGGCGGCGGATTTTTTTTTTTTTTGTTTTTTTTTATTTAAGGACTTTGACGGCATCTATGGCCATTTAGACCCCTTTCCTATTTATTTAAATTGATTGGTAACAAATTCAATTGAAACTAAAGAGCGGAAATCATAATTTTTTTAGATTACTAGTTTTTTTTAACTTTGTGAATTTCTTCTCGGGAGGGGCGATCGCCCCCCCCTCGCCCCCCCCCCCCCCCCCCCTTTAATCCGCCCCTGCTCCAGATTTTTTGTGTCGAGATTTATTCTTGAAATAAACTATGGCTATTTTTCAAAATTTGAATCTCATATTTGGATATTGTATACACAATAGAGAATCCTAATTAAATATAAAATTTCATAAGAATTAGAAAAAAAAATTTTAATTGTGTAAAATTTCCAAAGGGGACCCCTGTATTGAATCGAAATTAACGTACAAATCCCCATAGGGATTTAACATTGGCTCTATGGAACGAAGAGCCGGAAAATGAATTTGAAAAATCTGAAATACTGTACATCAGTATAGTGTGCTTCAAAGAAAATTTTTTCAAGAGGATCTAAAAAATAATTGATTTATGATCGATAAAAAGGGAGAGAAAGGAAGGGGGGAGGAGAGGGACCCCCCCCCCCCCGACACCAGAAAAAAATTTATTTTTTAAAAAAAAATTAATAATTAATAATTTAAAATAAAAAATAATAAAAAATAATATTATTATTTTTTTTATTATAATAAAGCAAAAAAAAAGCGCACGATTCACCAAAAAAAAAAAAAAAGAAGAAGGGGGGGGGGGAGAGGCACCACAAAACAACCCCCCCCCAAAAAACCCCTGGGGCCCCCCCTTTGGATCGATAAAGCCGATTTTGAGAAATTCAAAAAAACTGAATAAGTACTTCAGTAAAGTACTAGTACGGTAAGAGAAAGTAAAAAATGCAATCCGTCCTGATGATGACATTTAATTGTCAATTATTTTTTTTAGATGCTCTTTAAAATATGGGAACCCATATTTGTTCTCAAAATTGTTTAAAGTACACTTTACTCTTGTACTTCATAAGAGTCCATACGAGAAATACATTCGAAGTATATTTATAAAATGTTTCAAGAAAGAGAATTTGGTTTTTTTTTTAAATGACCACCCTCTCCAGTAGGCAAAAAGTATTTACAATATTGATTATCTCAAGAAGTTTGAATTACGAAATGTGCGATCGAAATTTATTTAAATCAATAAACTGGAATTTATTTTCTTTGTAATTAACAAAATGTATTTCGTTTTATTTGTATTTATTAAATAAAAAAAAAAAAAAAAATACGCCCAACGTGGGGCTCGAACCCACGACCCTGAGATTAAGAGTCTCATGCTCTACCGACTGAGCTAGCCGGGCTATATTAACAACTGCTAAATCACTGTTTCTCAACCTTTTGGAAACTGAGGATCAGGGGACAGGTAGAATAAATCCCCACGGCCCGGGTCCTCTGAGGGGAGCCGGACCCTTCAAACTTCAATCAAAAAATCCAAATAAAAAAAATTAAACTCATTGTTTCAAGAGAAAAAGAATATTTTCATTAAGATTTTCCCTCTGAGGGGACCCTTTAATAAACTAAATTTTTTCCAACTGAATCGCATAGATTCGGATTTCGATTTAAACTTTTTTTTGAGGGGGGCAATATAGCCCGGGGCCGGCAAGTCTCTCGCGGCTCTCTTGTGGAACAGTAAACTTTTCATATAAAATATTCTTTAGGATAGAAAATAAAAAATATAAAAAATGGAGGTAATTTTAAGAAAATTTAAGCCCCGGGGCTTGGTGTAGGGGTTAGCGTACTAACCTCGAATACCAAAAGTCGCGGGTTCGACCCCAGGCAGTCCGATGATTTTATTTAAGGCATTTGGATTCCATATGGCTTAAATAGAAATGCCTGGACCCCCCCCCCCCAAAGATATTATTCATATAAACGATTATCGTAGTCTTAAATGGCCTAAGTTGCCGAAAAGACTGTGTGAATGTGTGTGTGAGTGTGAGTGTGAATGAGAAAGTGTGAATGTTAAAAAAAATTTTTTTTAATAATAAAAGATTTTAATATTCAGTGTTCTAAGTAGAATATGTAGCTTGACTTATTTTTAACACAAACAAAACAATTAACAAAACGTATATATACCCCTTTTGGAAACAAATAACTGCTAAGTTATATGCGAGACGTTGAGTTATTAGTAACTAATTATGAATGCAGACCAGTGCCACTAAGAGCAGTGAATTAAATCTCAATGATAGGCAGTTATCCCTGACATCCGGAAAGTCAAGTTACGATCTAATAATTATATTATAAGCCCTATATATATCCCAAATATATTCACTTGCCCTAAAAAGAGGGGGATGGATTTCTTGGGAAGAAAGAAAGGAACCTGAGAGCCGTTAGGTGCAACAACTTGGTTGACTTGCAGGTTCCAACGGATCGGGATCAGGAATTGTATAGGAAGGACAAACCCCTACCTGCAAGCTAGGGGAGGGCTATAAAAGAAACCAAATTAATTAGCATTACGTTCAAAGGGTTGTTGCTATATACTACCACCTCTCCTATTTGTTTAGACCTGTTTGACTTAAGCACTCTCTTAAGTCTTATAATTTATTCAAATTACGAATTCAAGTGTTTGTTTAGATTTTATTTTTGTAACTACAAACACATCTGTTTAGACAAATATTTTCAAACTCAAATTTTTTATTTATAAATGTTTGTTTAAGATATTTTTATGAGATTTAAACTTTTGACCGTTGGCTCTCGCTGAAACAATTAAAATTAAATATACAAATAACCTAGTGTTTACACTAGGTTATTTGTTTCAAAGGTTTTATTAATTAAAAATTAACACTTGCTAGGTATTTTGACGATTCCTTGTCATCATCAGAAGTGATTACGTTCCTTTTATCACTAAAATTTCCTATTCTAATACATGAAAGTAGATACAACATATAATATATATACACTAGAGGCAGTGGTACCAACTATAGTGTATATATATTATATGTTGTATCTACTTTCATGTATTAGAATGTAATCACTTCTGATGATGACAAGGAATTGTCGAAATACGTATCAAGTGTTAATTTTTAATTAATAAAACGTTTGAAACAAATAACCTAGTGTTTAATTTATATATTTAATTTTAATATTTTTATAATTTTATTGATTAATTTAAAAAATAAGCGGGTGAAAATTCCTCCCACCAATTCCCGCAGCGGGAGATTGACATCGCGATATGTTTATTTAAAATATTTATTCAATATAGCCGCCTACCCATAAATTTCTTCAGCAGCCGAGAGGAAAAAATTAAAATAAAAAAAAATTCTAATAAAACTACTGGGCATTAGAGCAGAGGTAAAAGTCTCACTTCTCGAGATCCTGTCAGAAGCGACAAAAATTCAATTCAATCGAATTGACTACCAATTAAAAATAAATAGGTAGGACGGTTTAAATGACCTCACATGACGAAAATATCTTTAAACAACAAATAATGAAATTGGAGGTCCAGGCATTTTTATCCATTTGGAATCCAAATGGCTTAAATAAAATCATCGGACTTCCTGGGGTCCGAACACGCGACGTTCGGTATAGTAGGCAGGCACGCTACCAAATACACCAAGCCCGAGGGCTAGAATAAATATTAAAAATTAAAATAATTAATTTTTAACAAAAATTTCTAAAAAAAAAAATAAATAAACAAGGCTTGTGCCCTCGGGGCTTGGTGTAGGGGTTAGCGTGCTAACCTCGTGTACCAAAAGTCGCGGGTTCGGACCCCAGGCAGTCCGATGATTTTATTTAAGCCATTTGGATACCAAATGGCATAAATAAGAATGCCTGGACCCCAAATATGTATATTAATCACTAACGGATATCGTAAAAGTCTTATAAGGCCTAAGTTAACGAAAAGACTGTGTGAATGTGTGTGTGAGTGTGAATGAGAAAAAAGTGTGAGTTTAAAAAAAAAAAAAAACAAGGACTGTGTTCCTAATTTCATTTTTTAGTTAGCCTTACACCGAACTTTAGCTAGTTAATTACAATCTGGGCTCTTTCTTATTTAGCCATATGATTAGCTCAACTAGAGCTGAAAAAACTCGAAAGTTATAGTCAACTAACTTTTCCGAGAAATAGTAATTAATTAGAACTGAAGCAACCAGCCCTTAATCACACGGTCGTGGGTTCAAACCCTACATTGGCCGTATTTTTTTTGTTTTCAAATGCAATAATAACGACAAAACATTTTGATAAATAATAAATTAAATGAATAACAATGAGTTTATAATAAATAATTGTAATAATTAAAGAGGTTACAAGTAACAGATCATTAAAAAATAAAAATAAATAGGTCATTTCCTATCCACTCCTTGGAGAGTAGAGGTAATTGATTCTTAGAGTCAGCCATTTTACTGATAAATGCGGAACGTCCCCCAATCGGCACGATCAGCAACGGTAATAAAATTTTGCCAAGACTCCCGAGACACTTTCTAAATCAATGTGTGTGATGTCTGAACGAACATCTCCAAGGAATCAGTACACGTAGGCGATTATATTGTTGTTGGGTGGAGTAATGATAAAATCCCTTCTCCCCCCAATCAAATGACATCCTGATCCTAATATGGAAGTATAATAATAATAAGAAGAAGAATTGAAACAAGAAAAAATTTAAATTATTCATAGCTTAGAAGAATATTAAATATTGTAAAAATATAATTTTTTTATTACTGACAATTTGCTTGTAGGTGTAGAGAGAGAGAGAAAGAGCTTTTTCCTCACGCAACATTCAATTAACTTTAAAAAAAAGTTCAATTTCCCGTTTATTGTTTAATTTATTTTAAATTCAATGTTTATGGCATTATTTTTAGGTTATGTGAGTGAATTTCAAAACAAACACCACTAGAATCATTAATAAAAGACTTGTTTCGGTTTAACTATGGTTTATTTGTAAAAAAAATCACTCATTTTGTGACCATTCCCAGGTACATGTCAGCTTAAGAAGAATTTTATATCTGTGACAATCTCACCAAAGTGAATTAAAAAGACAATATGGCTGCCGCCAATGCCACGATAGTTTGCAGACCACCCGTACAGTGGGCGCCACAAGTGCCTGATCTGCTTGAAAGTGGAGCTTTGAGCTTAGGCAACCAAAATGCTTAGTTTTCAGCAATGTTATCTTAAAAGTAGCTTTCTCCTTCAGTTACATTAAAAAAAGATTATTATTATTTTTTTTAATTTGGTTGACTAAGCTCAAGGCTCCCCTCTCGAACAGGCATTTGTGACATCTACTGTACAATACAAAATGCGTTGGTGTCTCGAGATGTGTCTTATTAATTCGGATGAGATTCACATATGTAAAATTCTTTGGGATTTTAAGCTGAATTGTACCTGAGGAAGAGAACAGAATGAGTGGCCGAAACATTGTAATATATTACAAATAAAGCACAGTCAAACTGAAACAACTGTGAAAGCCTAAATACCAAAATACCACCAGAATAAAAAGATACTGCGCTAATCAAAGAAATGACCTAACCTATATTTTATAGAAATAAAAAAAATGATCCTTCATTAATTAATGATTACAAAAAAGATGTAAAATAATTCCCCAAAAACACCCCAACCCCAAACCCCACCCCAACCCCACCCCCCCACCCCCCCCCCCCAAAACCAAACCCAAACCCAAATTTTTTCCTCCAAAAATTTTTTTTTTTTTTTTTTTTTTTTTTTTTTTATTTTTTTTTTTCCCCTTTAAAAATTTTTTTACCTTTTTTTAGGAGGTTAAAATTTTTTTCCCCTCAAGTGCAAATTTTTTGATTTTTTTTTTTTTTTTAAGCGCGTCTCCCCCCCTTTTTTTTCCTCCTGGGTTGGGCGGGCGGAAAGTTGGTCCGCCCTTTTGCCCCAACCCCAACCCCGACCCCCCACATTTTTTTTTGCCCGACCCAGCCAAAAACCCAACCCCAACCCAAAATTCGGGCGGTTCCCAAAAATAATTTTTTTATTGAAGTCATCAGTTACTTATTATAATATTGTACTCTCTAAATGGACCCATGTGGTCGGAAGAGTATAATTTTTTTTTTAAATTCGTTTAAAGTTATTTTCGGCATCTATGGCCATTTAGACTCCGTTCCTATTTGTTTTCGATTGGTATCCAATTCAATTGAAATACATTTTGTCGCCTGGAACGGGAACCCGCGCCCTTTGGTCAAATGACCAGCACGCCAACCACTACACCAAGGCCCGAGGGATTCCAAAGGGTATAATTAAAATTAAAAATTTTTTTTATTGTTTTTTAAGTCATTGTTGTTTGTTAAATAATCTTCATAATACCATAATAATTGGCGTTTTAGTTTCCGTATTAACATAAATAGATTGAGGGTAGCAGTTTCTTCCTTCCTTCCTTTCTCCACCACGCCACATAATGCGGTTTAAAAAAAGGCTCGTTTACAGAGCAGGTGGTGACGTCATCGTAAGTTCTCACGCACCGAGAGAGTCCCACGGTTCAAAGTGACGGGGAGCAGCCTTTTTTTTACTCTTTATTTTTAACTCCCTCTAAATTTCAAAAGAATAAGTGAGTGAGAAAGTATTTTGGGTTAATTTCCCGGCTATTAAATGTAGATGCTCTACTATTTAAATTTTTTTTTTTTTTTTTTTAATTAAAGAATATTTAGTTTAATAGATTTTTTGTTAAATACGTACAGTGAGAGACAATATTAAGTCCCACCCATGTGTTTTCTACTTGTGATTATTTCATTGTTTAAAAAAAAAAATTATATATTTTTTAATGGAAACTTTTATGGTACAATTTTCTAGGTTTGTACAGTGAGCGCCACAATTAAGTCCCCACCTGATAGCTTTAGCCTTAAGTATATGGTATAGAATATGGTAAATGGTGAAATAATTTTAAATTTTAAAAGGTAAAATTGTACCAGATTTTATGTTTTACCTTTTTGGTCATTAAAATTATTTCACTTTACACCATATACTATACCATATACTTAAGGCTAAAGCTATCAAGTGGGGACTTGATTGTGGCGCTCACTGTACAAACCTAGAAAATTTCCAATAAAGATTTTCATTTTCTTTTATAAAAACAATTAAATAATCACAAGTAGAAAACGCATGGGTGGGACTTAATATTGTCCCTCACTGTACAACATAAAATACTTTTTTTTTTAATTTGCGCTTTCAGCTACTGAGGCCATGTAGGAGTTTCAACGTATTACATATACAGTATTTATTTTTATAATAAATATATATCGATGGTTACCGGAGGACGTTTCACACTCCCGAGGTTTTGCCGCGCTTGGCATTGTAAAATTCAAATTTTAAATGATTTCAACACCATGAGAATTGCGCTCCAAAAAATACAATCATCTTTTACATTTCCAGTTTGAGGTTTTTAAAATCTGAACTCATTTCTTTATCTAAATAACGTATTTATTTTCAACCATCAATCCTGGTGGCTTCGCTATAGTTACCTAAGTAAATTCTAATTTTATTTATTTTTTTTATTCTAATAACAAATATCTTTTAATGAAGAGAATATATTGTTTTATATGGCCTTCTTTTTTTTTTTTAAACAAGTTGTTGGCGATTAAAAAGGAAGAGACCTGTTTGCTCACCCAACTTGTCATTTTTTTTCACTTCAAAGTGGGGAGAGTCTTCGGTTACAGAACTTTTCCCCATCACTTGACATTATGATAATGAATCTAGGTTAAATCCGTTGCTGCTCTGCTTATATTAATAAAGAAGACCCGAAGAGGGTCGGATGCGGAAGCAAAACGGATGATGCATACACAGGTCAATTTCCCTTGCAAAGTATCATGTTAGAAGAATGATACATAGATATAATAAACAGTATATTTTTTTTTTATCTCTAACAGGTCGTAAAGGGTCCAAAAAAGTTGCATCCCGAAGGAAGAAAATGCATTTTAAATAGAAACCGTTGCTGACCTGCCTGAGTGGAGCGCTCCAGATAAAAACGTTGGCATTTTATTAGGATCAAGCTATAGAATGATAAACTATAATAGAGGGGAGGAAAAAAAGGACAATTCGACTTTGGATTTTGAATATGAAATCAAAACCTCAAACTGGAGATGCAAGTAATTAAAAAGAAAGAAACGTTATATGATAATTTGAATAACGAAATAAACTAGTATTAAAATATATTCAACGTTTTTATTGTTATAGATAGATGCATTCTATTTTGAATGTATCAAATAAATTGGGGACAAATGAATAAAATAAAATTTTTTTCCTTTTGGAATACAGACTCCAACGATACTCATTTTTAAATACGATAATATATCAATCTGGTGTGAATGGTTGCACAGCACACAACTTTCTCATGCCTTAGGTAATTGAAGGTGTGTCCTGTGCTACACCAAAATTTTTGTGTTGATAAATATTTAGTTTCTGACAGTTCAGTACATTTGAATTTAAGATGTAAAATTATATATATATACATATTTTGTAAACATACTTTTGTAAACTTATATTTTTGTAACGATGGTGGTAAGCCAAAGGAGCAAAATAAATAAAAAAAAAAGATGTAAAATTTGTAAACATAGAAAAATATTAATATTTATAATTTGTACTATTTCTTTAACTTCCCATAAGTACAGTGAGCGCCACAATTAAGTCCCCACTTGGGAGGGCTAGAGCCTTAAGTATATATTTATTAAATAACATAAATTTAAGTTAAATAAAATCATCTGTACCAGATTTTATTTTACCTTTTCGATCATTAATATTATTTCACGATATACCCTATACTTAAGAATCTAGCTCCCAGGTGAGGGACTTAATTGTGGCGCGCACTCTACAAGAGTAAAGTCACCTTCAACCAATTTTGAGAGCAAAATGAGGAGAGCATCTAAAAATAATTGATTAATGAATTTTAATCAAAATCGTTGAATCCAATTTCGAATAAAAAGTCGAAAAAAAAAAAACTGAAAAAGTAGGCCTACATCATTGAAGTACTAGTAATTTTTAGCCGATTTTGTTCTAAAGATCATTTTCATGCCCCAGGGATACCTAAATAAATTAAATATAAAATTTTAATCTCGTAGCTCATTTCCTTCAGACGTTATTTTGATCAAAGACACAGACACACAAACAGACCATTTTGGACTCAGGAAACGTTTATTTCCAACAAAATCTCGACACATGAATATAATACTTTCTCTCTATATATATATTAACATATATAGGTAAGAGGAATTATTATAATTTTATTAATTTCGCTCCAAAATTCAATTTCTTCCCATCTTTTAGCATTATTTTTTCAGGATTGGTATCATATTTTATATTTTATTTATTCACTGACAGAACAATAAAATTATTTGGAATTAATTCATTCTCAGAGGCGTAGTTAAAAGGCTTAGGGGAGGTCCCCCTTCACCCTGGGTGGTTCTCGGTTTCGAGTATAGTGTTTATTTTCTCACTGCAAGGCAAGTGCCCCGGGGCCAACGTATAGTTACGAATGTAAATTGTTTAGATTAAGTTATATATTCATTTAAAATTTCAAAGATGATCAAAAAATGTAAATTCTTAGGAGGCTTTGATGCACCTAAAAGAGTCTTTAATGCACTAACTTTTTAAGCTATAAATTATTAAAGTCATAAATTTAATTTAGAAAAGTAAAAAAATAATACGTATATTGAATATATAAATATATTCTTTTTTAAAAAAGAATATTGTAGATGGATTTGAATCAAAAACATTTACATAAGCACGTGCGTGACGAATTTGTCAAGATTTTTTTTTATATCCTATATATTAAAATAAAATATTATTATATCTTTCTCATTAGAGAACCCGTTATGTTAATTGGAAAGTTAATTTATTATTATATATTTGACTGTAATCAAATAAGTTTTAGATTATTATTATTATTATTAATGAATCGATCGGTTATAATTAAATTAAGTATTTCCTAAAGAGATTTAGGATTAATAGAAAAACTAGCAACCGTTGGCTCTAGATGAAAAAAAAAATATTAAATTAATTAAATAAAAAACACTTGGTGAAATGTTTCAATTTGTTTTATATATTGCTATTTCATATCAATATTAAAGTACTTAATGAATAAAATAAAATTTTAAAAAATAATAAAAATAAATAAATAAATAAATAAAATATATTATTATTATTCAATGGTTGTATTTATGTGAGTTTCACGAGGGTATAAATACAACCTTAAATTTAATTATTATTATTAATATTAATAATGAATTTTAACTCTTATTCAAATTAATATATATCTCGAAAATTTTTTAAATAAATTCGTATTTATAACAAAAAAATAAACAATTTAAAACATATCGCCAAGTGTTTTTTTTTTTTTTTTTTTTTTTTTTTTTTTTTTTTAATTTATTTATTTTATTTTGGTTAATTTTTTATCTATTGTTTAAGACATCTGTTAGCCTATCTGTAAAATATCTATGACCCTTAAATAATAAATATATAATCCAAGGAGTGATTATAATCGGGGCACATGAGACAAAGAAGCCTGGTCTAATTATGGGAAAGCTAGAAAAAATTTGAATAAATATCACGAGTTGGCCAAAAAGACCTGCTATGAAAAATTTAGTAATAGAAATTCACGGAATGCCTAGCAACAGAGAAAAGCAACAGCCACCAAGATCGAACACAGCACAGCTGAATTTGGCAGCCCCAGGAAATAAGTCTGTAAAACGTCCCCCCCCCCTCTAGCGATCACTGCCATTAGCCGATAGATGAGAAATTAAAAAATAATTGTAAAATTCACTATGTGAAATTCTTCCGAAAGGGACATATTTTCTTTTTAATCATAAAGCTCTTGTAATATGATTTTAAAAAATACAGTAGAACCTCGCTTAACGAGCACTTCTCATAACGAGTAATTCTCAGAACGAGCAAAACAATTGTAAAAAATGACTTTATCTCTCTATATATTTCATATATAGGGTAAGAGAAAGTCGCTTAACGAGCAACTTTTCGCATAACGAATACAAAACACTGACTGTACAATTGTCAGTCAAAATAAAGTCTGTCCAATTAGTTTATAATTTGGTTTTTATATTTGAACGCTGTTTCGCATTAGTGTGTCAAGCCCCAGGTACCGAGATTTCAGAAAATTAAGCTTTAAAGTTTTTTGTTTTGATTAGATTATATATAATTTTTTTTGTCATTTTGCAAGTAACAAATATAATTTTTTTAGGACATATTTCATAAAAAATACTATTAATTAAAGCATTTGAAACAATATTCCGTGCTCAACTCCATTTTTAATTTTTTTTTTTTTTTTTTTTTTTGGCGCTTGACACACTAATGCATAACAGGGTCCATGTAATATTTAGGCACTTTTAGTGATACCAATTTACAAAAAAAAAAACTAAAGTTATTGAATTAAAGAGTTTTTATTAAAAACTATCAAATTTTCCACTATTAATAATTAATTACATATTAGGAACAGGAATAAAAAATTAATTTAATTATTAGAAGATAATCTGGAAATAGATTTGTAATTTTTTGTGTAAACCCTTGCAAAAATGTCCCCGAAGAAAACAGCCATAAGAGAGTATTTATTCGACATGGAACGGCATTATCGTATTTTACAATAATTTATATGAGAAAAATTGACGAGTTTTTCGCTTTACGAGTTCTATTCTATTATGCTCGTTAAGCGAGGTTCCACTGTATAGGATATAAAAACCTAAGTGGAATGATAAGGAAGTTCTTATTCTTCTCTCTTCAAATGATATCTTCTTCTTCTTCCTCATCTTGTTCTTATTAAGCAATCTAATAATTTTATTTTCTAACGGAAACCAGAATCGAAAATTTAAAATATTACCTTCTTCTTATTTGTTGGCAATAATAATTGTGCGTTCACGATATCCTGAATGATTCATGCGCCCCGCTCTCTTTAACCGCTATTAAATTGATACCACCAAGACTGAAGAACGAAGGAGAGTACTTTATGAGTCAATAATAGACTCCCCCCTCTCTACTCTGCTGATCTTAACTGTACCACACACTCTATGCAAAAATCTTAGTCTAGCGGTTCATTGGGTGTGAAATATGGACCTCTGATAATCAGGACCCGGTTATTGTTTCTTGATCAAGACGGACCTAGGTCAATAATATTGGTCATTTGTGTCTATGTGTGTGTGTGTGGCTAATCATTAGATCGATCAAATCATGTCGTAAATGGAGAACAATGCGATTGGCTAGTCTAATGGATTAATCGTTTCTACCTCTACTACATGCAATGAGCGGGTTCTCTCTCTTTTTGTAATCACTACGAAAGATCGGAACAACACACACACACACACACACACACATACGTAAAGACATAGACTGATTTCGCCGACAACATCCATACATACATTCATACAAAAGGATTTTGGAGATATCCATCTTATTTTGAAATCTTCATTTCTCAAAGAATGCATTCAAAATCTAATTCATTTATTTATTTATTCGATTGACAAGATTTTTATCTTAGTTATGAAATTGATTGCTTTTTATTCGTTTGATTTCAAAAAGAAGCTTGGTGATTTTAATGCAAGAGATGAAGAAGAAATTTTAATAAGTTACATTTTAAAGAGCATCTAAAAAATAATTGATTTTTGGATTTGTATCAAAATCGTTAGAGCGAATTTTGAGAAAATCGAAAAAAACTGAAAAACTACATCAACAAAGTACTAGTACTTTTTGTCCGATTTTGATCAAAAGCTTATTTTCGCGCGCTAAGGGGGTGCCTAACTTAAATATAAAATTTCAACCTCCTAGCTCAATTCCTTCATTTAAATTGAACCCAGACAGACCATGTCGCGAAAACCGACTTTTTGGATTCAGGGGACCTCAAAACGTGTATATCCATCAAAATATCGACATCGAATTTTTGACATGAATCCAATACTTTCTCTCTGGGGCCCCCCAAGTTTGAAAAATTTTAATTTTTGATTTTCTCCATTTTTTGATATTTTATGGTACTCCTTTAAAAGCTCCTCCTGGTAACTTTTTGGATTTTTTTGATCACCGGTTCAAATTTTGAAAAAAACCCCCTTTTTTAGTTTTTTGCGCATAACTCCTACAAAAATAGTCCGATTTTTTTTTTTTTTTTTTAATTTTCGTTTTTTGTCTAGTTTTCAAGAAAAAATACAATTTATTTTTTTTTGAATAATTTTTCTGTGTTATTTTCAAATTTCAAACATTTAGCCATTTTCTGAAAATCATGCATACTTCGATTTTCCTGAAAAATTTTTGTAACAAACAAATCCACAACTTTTCAGGCGGTTCCGGCCGTGGGCACTCCATGCCAACCAACTATTTTAAAAAAATGATTAATAGGAAAAATTAATTTTCAAAAATCGAAAAACAATTGTAGGCATGGACGACCGGAACCACCTGAAAAGTTGTGGAGTTGTTTGTTACAAAAATTTTTCAGGAATATCAAAGTATGCATGATTTTCAGAAAATGGCTAAATGTTTGAAATTTGAAAATAACACAGAAAAATTATTCAAAAAAAAATAAATTGTATTTTTTCTTGAAAACTAGACAAAAAACGAAAATTAAAAAAAAAAGTTGGATATGGGACTATTTTTGTAGGAGTATGAGCAAAAAACCAAAAAAAAGAGGCGCTTTTTTTTTCAAAATTTGAACCGGTGGTCAAAAAAATCCAAAAAGTTACCAGGAGGGGTTTTTAAAGGAGTATTACAAAATATCAAAAAATGGAAAAAAATCAAAAATTAAAATTTTTCATACCGTTCGATTTGAGGTGGAATGCCCCATAAGTAGGCCTATATTAACAAATACATATAGGTAAGAGAAAGTAAAAATGAAATAACTCCTAACAATCGTTTGAAATAAATAGGGGTGGGCTAAATACCCTTAGAAGCCGAAAAAGACAAAAAAAAACTGGATTTCAACACCTCGTAACTTCTCAAAATTAAAATTCTGGATTCAGAATTGACTAAACTTATTCAAAATGTTTTTCATTAATATTTTCAGATCAAAATATTCGTCTTTGTGTTATTGTTGTTGTTCTTGCTGCTACCCTTGCAACTGAGATCTTGCAAAACTTGTTGAATTAATTTTCTTCTAAAGTCATAGGGGAGTGGGTCCTTTTAATTTCCAAGATGAAAGTGGGGTGAAGGTAGAAATAGCTTTAATGGCTCTATTGTGATGATTATTTTTTAATTATGAATGGTGAAATACAATAAATAGGAAACCTGTTCAACTCTTTTGAAAAAAAATAAATAAAACTCCTTTGAAGGATATTAAAAAGAAAAATAGGTATAAAGACTAGTTTTTATTATAATTACTAGTAGTTCCCTAGCCCACAAAGAGAAATGTCGTAATAGGGACTAAATCCAGAAAACTCCTGGGAATTTGGGACAAGCTATTTAGTTTTGTTAAGAAATTGAATAATATTTAAATAACACGATTGTAAGAAAATATTCCATATATCCCATGGAGGTTAAATAGATATTTATTTATAGTAGAATACAAACAAGGTGAATGAGTCACAGATTCCATTATAAAAAAAAGAAGATTGCTGTCACTTGTATAAAAAAAAAAATAGAAGACAAGTGTGTAGTGAGTGCATCTGCCGCACCATTGACAGCTCGGCTGGCACGTCATTAATATTCATCACGTATTGCCAACTGCCTTAGGGAATTAGCGAAATAAAAAAAAATTAATTAAATAAACATTCAATTTTGTAATTGGACCTTAGGCTTAGAGCTCTTATTTCATTAGGGTCAGTGATTTGTTTCACGATAAAATTTATCGTCTATCAATTAATTTAAATAAATATGAGCGGATTCTGTGGCAACAAAAAATATTTTTAACTAGGTAGAGCTTTGTTTGAAATTTTTTTTCAATTAACGCTCAAATAGATTGTAAATGTAATTAAATCGTTAAGAGATAACAAATTCGCGAGATGAGTTTGTGTTTGATTGGGCAAAATCCCGCCCTTGGAGTCGACGTTCGGCCGCCGCCAAAGCGTGGAGGTCCTGGTTCGACTCCAGGGGGGGGGGGGGGCGAAATTTCGTGCAATCAAACGCAAACTCATCTCCCAAATTTGTTATCTTAAAATATATATATTTCAGGAGGAGTGGCTGAATATATAATGAGTAGTGAGGATTTCAAGGCAGCCAAAAGCAATAAAGAAAATTATATTTATCTTTAGCTTTATTTCATACGTTTGTCGACGCTTCGGCCGATATTCCGGCCTTCATCAGGACCTTAAAAATTATAAAATACACAACAAAATTACAACAATTATAGTACATCAGTGCTACATTTCTTTTTTTCCCTTACTTATTCTAAATGGCTTGTTTGGGAAATAAGATGTGATGATAATGTTAATTTTTTTTTTCTTTTCATTATTAACGAGAGAGAGAGAGAAAAAAATTTTTTTTTGTGCTATATAATTTTTTGCTATTTAACTTTATATCTGTAAACAAAAAAAAAAAATTAACATTATCATCACATCTTATTCCCCAACCAAGCCATTTAGATATATAATAGTAAGGGAAAAAAAGGAATGTAGCAGTGATGTACTATTTATTTATAATTGTAATCTTGTTGTGTATTTTATAATTTTTAAGGTCATGATGAAGGCCGGAATATCGGTCGAAACGTCGACAAACGTATGAAATAAAGCTAGAGATAAATTTAATTTTCTTTATATATTTATGTGTAGACTATATATATTTTTTTTAACAAATTCGTATTTTTCTTCTTAATGTATTTTATTAAGTAATTTGATAAAATGGTGGATGCAGTCTAAATTAATAAAATTAAGTAAAAGAAACTTGTGTTTTCTTTCTTTGACAAAAAGTGACAGGGAGTATGTCGTTTTGGTTTTTTTTTTTTTTTATAATTATACCAAAAAACGACATCTACCTGTCACTTTTTGTCCAAAAAAGAAAACACACTTTTCTTTTATTTAATTTTATTAAGTAATTTTATATATTATTATTGTATTATGTTATTTTTATGGATTTTTAGGATGCAATTTGTAAATTTGTATGTATATTATTGTAATGTATTATTGGGGCCCATGTTATTGTATTATTTTTTTTTTTTTTTTTTTTTTTTTTTTTTTAAACATTCACACTTTTTTCTCATTCACACTCACACTCACACACTCATTCATACAGTCTTTTCGGCAACTCAGGCCATTTAAGACTTTAGACGATAACCGTTATTGATAAATATACATATATGGGGTCCAGTCATTCTTATTTAAGCCATCTGGTATCCAGATGGCTTAAATAAAATCATCGGACTGCCTGGGGTCCGAACCCGCGACGTTTGGTATATGAGGTTAGCACGCTAACCTCTACGCCATGCCCCGAGGGCGATTGTATTATTTATTTTCTGGATGTTTTTATTTATGTCCTCAAGCTTTGATTTAGTGGTTAGCATGCTGATTTGTACCAAGGATCACGGGTTTCCATGCGACAAAAATTTATCAAAATAGAATTGGCAAACAAACCAATCAATTTAAATAAATAGGGATGGACATAGCTGCCGAAAAAGACCATAAATAAAAATATTTATGTATTTTGTCTACCACTATCTGGCCTAGACCCAAAGGGGAAGAAATCAAAGAATAAAAAATTATATTCCATAAGACTGAAGTTATCAATTTAATCAGAGAAAAGAACAATAATATTTTAATTTCATTAAATTAAAAAAAAAGTACCTAGCTATACGGGAGGAGCCATAAACCTATTTATTATATAAATTTTATATCACAATAAATCAATTTTTTACGCTAAGAAAATGTCTTCTTCTGAATGAAATTAGGTTAGTGTATAAATCAATCTATCGTACATTCTTCTTCATAAAAATCACCACTCAACCTATTTAACAGTTGGGTGCACATATTTTCCAATGTTAGAGAGAGATTATCGAAAAAATTCTTTATCAGCGGGGAAGGCAGGGGAAGCTCCAAAATCTTATTATAGAGGTTTCCTGGTAATATTATTCAAGTGTTAATTATTTTTTGGAGGGGGAGGTGCAAAAATTTTTTTTTGGGAGGGACTAATCCAAAAGAATATCTATTTACTATGAATTTGAGAGTTCAAATTTTCTCAGTGTTATTAAATATACTTGTTTCCTGTTAAACTGTGGTTTATTGGTATAAGATACAACGTTTCAGCCACTCATTCCGCGACCTTCTTCAGGTACAAATTTAGATACCGATATTTTATTATAAATTGCTAGATGTAAAGACGCTTTGTGATTGTATTTGAATTTGTACCTGAATGAGTGGACGAAACGTATCAATATATCATACATGTGTTTATTAAAGTTTTTGTGGTTTGAATTATTATTAGGGCAAATTTTAATTATAGACCACATTTTTGTATTAATTATTTATTAAAAATGTAAATAGTGTACAACGTTTCGACTGCTTATTCTGCAACCGTTCTCAAGTACTGTGCACTTGCTCCGAGTCAAGTAAACTGAGTCGGAGCAAGTGCAGAGTACTTGAGAACGGCTGTAGAATAAGCAGTCGAAACGTTGTACAGTATTTATATTTTTAATAAATAATTAATTGGGTATAGGAGACTTTGCAGCCAAGGAATTACATAAAAAACTTTTATTTAATTAATTAACAGTCGACGTTTCGGTCGCAAATCACGACCTTTCTCAGGTGATTTGCGACCGAAACGTCAACGGTTAATAATTAAATATTTTCGAGATTTATATATTTGAATTAGATATTAGTATTATCAAGAGGATTATTAATTCCATAAAAAGATGGATAAAATAAAAAAAATTATTGAATAAAAAAATAAAATTAGCGTTGAAATCTCAAAGAAAGCATCACAAATTTTGATTTTATTAAAATCCCTTCACTAGGATATAAGATGGAATTCTTGAATTCCTTTTTCTTACAATAACAAACAAATAATTAATCAAACATATACATATCATTTAACTCAATTAGCAGAGAAAAGCAGCTAATTAGTACTTTTACTCATCCAATGCAAAAATTAATTAATATTTAATTAAGCAATAACTAGATAATTGCACTGATCTCCTTTACTCACAGTCATTTCAAATAAGCATGACAAATGACCTGTGCACTTTCTTTTCTCAGAAAGATACACAAGTGATGGATACTTCCATTTGGTTTTTTTGAAGATACGTTCAACAAAAGATTCATTTGAATTAAAATTACTTAATAAATGATAACAATTAATAAAAAAAAATAATTTCTTCTCTTCAAAAGAGAGAGAGAAAGTTGGTTGGTTGGGTGGGTGGAACAGATAGTAAAAAAAACGGCCGTTCGCCTCGATATATCGAAATCGACTTTTTGATCGATTGATAGTATTTGAAATAGAAATTTATAGCGAAAGAGAGAAAAAAAAAGCTCCTCGGGAGAGGCATGATTCATATCCATTGCGATCTGGAGCGTGCAGGCAGGTTGACCGCCCTCCCCTCTAATTATATAGGAATTGATTTTTCCTATATTCTTTTTTTTATAATTAAAATAAAAAATGTTCCCGGACGGTGTTTGGGTCATGGGTTCGTTTCCCGACAACAAATGAATTGTCATAACTCTTCTGAATTTCATCTAACACCGACTATAGAAGGTGCTATTCAAGA